>MQUG01003706.1:0-107241 GCA_007213375.1 Steinernema feltiae | reverse complement strand
GTCACAGATTCAAATCAACTCAGAGAAAATCAATTTTAAAACGGCTTTAAAACTGCGATTTTGGACCAAAAATGCTGCACAGTGTGCTACAGCTCCATTGGTAGCTAAGCCAAAAATGCGATAAATTCAATTTTTCACAGCAAAACTCAAATTTACCCAATTTCATCTGCACTTCCCATCCAGTGCTACCGTACCCCCCGCGTCGCTGAGATTCGAAATCAAAATTAATAAATCATCCAATTATTGTCGCCGTTATGCAAATTTCGAATTTTCCCACCGCCGCCGCCTCATTTCAATCTTCATCGCCATCTGCATCAGCCGACGACCGCAAAGACGAGCGATGGTGACGACAGCGCGCGTCATCGCCAGATTGGATTACGGTAGCGAGCGCGACGGGCGAAGACAGATGGCGCGGCCAGCGCAGAGGCAGGTGTTGCAATTGGGGTGTGAAACGGTGTTATAATAATGTTACAAGAGGATTAGGATTATGTAAGTGACATTTAACACCTTGCGTTTTGAGTTTGAGTTGCTCCACAACTCGAGGAGGAGTCGTTTCTGTGGGCGCACTTTTCCTAGCCTTACGCAACACTTCAAAGCGCTAATTAGCGTTGTTAGCGGCGGAGAGGCGAAAGCGAGCGGAGTGTTTGTGGAGGAGTGAAGTGTTAAACGGCAAACATGCAAGCGGACGTGTCACTCGCTCGCACGTCGTGGCTTACCGCCGCCTAATAAACAGCAAACAAGGTCATCCACACTTTTTGTCCTACTGTGCGCTCGTTGGCGCAGTTTGCAGCGGCGCGAAGAAGAGAGCAAAGCTTTTTTGAAACGTTGACTTTGAAAATTGAAAAATAAGGCTTTGAACTGATCCGGGAATAAGGAAAAAACAGACTGCTATATAAGAGTCAAGACTTTAGCCTAAAATGGAAAAATCGATGCTGGAGTCAAATTCAAAATTTATCCAAAGGAATGCAGTTTGAGGGCTTCAATTGCCTCAACTGCGCTTTTTAAAAAATCTTACTAAAATAATGCTGAAAATCATCATTGATGGCAACTGCCGTTGATGTAAAATTAAAAAAAAAATTTGATCTTTTTAGTGTTTTATTTGTTCGATGTCAAGATACATTAGTAACGGAGGTTTTGCGTAAAAAATTCAGTAAAAAATGCTTTAAAATTGATCGTCAACCGATGGCGACTCCTCCAAAAATTATAAAAATTCTTTAAATGACAAAACCTCAATTTTCAGACCCCAACAAACAGTCCCAGGCTCAACTCTGCTCCGCTCCAATCCCCGTACTCGTCTTTCAAACGTCTTCTTCACTCCTCCACAAACAACGCCATTAACCGCAAAGTTACGGTCACCTCTGTATTATTATGCAAATTCGCGCCGATTAAGGTCACATTGGCCGCGCGTGCGCGCCCGTTGTCGCAAATCAAATCGAGAAGAAGAAGGCAAAGAACTTGTTTTGTCAACTCCTTATAGAATATGCAAATGAGGTGCGCGCGCGCGCCAGAACGAGCGAGCGAGAGGATTAGGAGTGATGATCGTCAATGCGATTAAGCGACAACTTACCAGAATGCGTTCTTTGGTGGATTTTGAGATTTTCGCTGCGGGCAAAACTCTTTTTGCACTGCTCACAGTGGAACGGCTTCTCGGTGGTGTGGACGCGGATGTGGTTGATGAGCTTGTAGCGCGCCTTGAACGCACGGTGCTCCCGTTTGCATTCCTTCCATTGGCAGACGTGCAGGGCGAGCTCCTGGCCACCGACGTGGTCGTTGGTCACGTGGTCTGCGAGGTCTTTGACCGAGTAGAAGCTGCGGCCGCACATCATTCCGTGGGGCGTCTGAAATGAAGATGAAAATGCATCAAAAATAGAGGCGGCGAAGGACGTGTAAGGCCTGATTGTGGTTTGAAAAGCTTTTGAATCACTGAATCGCGATAAAACGACCAAAAATTTGGCAACTTAGAACGCAAGTTAAAACAGAACTAGTCAAAGCGAGTGACCTGCAAAAATTCGCTATAAAAACGCCTAAATTAGTCAAAAATCATCCAAAATTAGGATTCTCAAAGTGCTAAACTAAAATTCGTTTTTCAAGTCCAAAACAAAGAGCTTCAGATTCCATTTTTGCCTATTTTTGACCTATTTAACATGAAAAACTGTAAAATCAGAATTTCTTTCAAAAATCAATGAATTTTTGGGAAAAAAACGTTCAATTTACTCGTCTCACCTGTACAGTACCTCGCTATAACTCAAAAATTTAGTCTTAATGAAGAGCTCGCCATCAGATCATCACACTTACCACAATCCAACTGCAAAGAGGCACTTCAGAATCCTTAAATCCACTCGGCGCGACGGCGCACTGCGCGGCCTGTGCATGAGGGAAGCCGTACGGCAGATACGGTCGCATGCCGTAGCCAAAGTGATGCGCATTCTGCTGATGCGCCTTCAGGACGTCATCGGACGACGGCGCCGCTCCAAAGTACAAATCGGCGCCCGGAGCGCTCGTTGAGTAGGCGCCTAAAAAATCTCGTCATCACCGCCGCATAACAAAGCCAATTGAACGGACCTCCAGCGCCCGCAAACTGCATCTGCGCAGCTGCAGCGGGATTCGCAGCGGCAGCGGCCGCATGATGCCCGTAGTAGTTCTCGAGCTGGGTACTGTAGTCGACAGGAGCGGCGGCGGCGGTGACAGGAGCGCCGGGCACCACCGGACAGAGCTCCTGGTGGTGCGGGAACATGGGGTACGGGTGCCCCGGAGGCATGTAGCCGGCGCTGAGCATATTAAAGCGGTGAGTGAGTAAACAACACACAGTCGGTAGTAATTAGGTAGTGTCGCTGTTAAGCGTTTTTTTCGGGAGGCACAGGAAGGCGGCGAGAGGCGAAGCGGTCGCTTGCTGCTGAGGAGCCAAAGAGGAGGTATCGAAGGACCACCAACCGAAAATCTCTCTACGGGAGGCAACACAATAAACAAATCCCACCGTGTCGGGGGCGTGTGGCGAGCGGAGGGGCGGAGCGCGCGCTAGCGATTGGCGCAAGCGAGACGCGCTCTCTGCGGCGGCAAATTCGGGGAATGCGCAGAGGAGCGAGGAAGGGGCGACGCCGCAGGGCACCGCGGGGGACAATAAGGATGGAAATGAATTGAATAGGTAATGACATTAAACGGGTGGCGGGCGGCGCTTTGAAGAGCAAAGCCGACAGAGGAGAGAGAGACGGCGATGGCGGGATTCCCGCCAACCGCAATCCGAATGCAGGTGGGGCGCGCGTTTTGTAAGAGTGTTTTGTTTTGGTTAGGCGTGCGCCAGTCGCTTTCGGCGTTGCTATTGTCTTTGGTCGATTTTTGCATTTCTGTGAATTGTACTACGATCTATTAATTTGAGTGAAAATGTTAAAAAATGAATACTATCTTTCAGAAAATAGCTGGATTACCATCAAATTATAAAAATTAAAAATATGTAATAATTTAAACATTGACTCGATTTTACAAAAATTAAATCAGTTAAATTAAAAATTTAATATACAAAAATCTAAATAGCAAATGAGCAAAAATAAAACAATTTATTTTGCATGTTGAAAATTTATTTTGTTCGGAAAATTTGAAATTTCGGTTTCGTCAAATAAATAGATCAGTTGATTCTTAAAATTAAATTAAAAAATTAAAAAATTCAATTTTAGGCAAATGCGACACTTGGAAAACCGAGGATTTCGTGTATAAACTAATCACTTTAACGTTGCATTTCTGTGAAGTGTACTGCGATGTACAAAAATTTAATAATTTGCGCATTCCTCTTGAAGATGACATTAATTGAGGCTAAAATTTGAGACAAATATTGGAGTAATATAGAAATTACTGCTCCAGTCGCCTTCGGCGTTGCTATGGTCTTTCGTCAATTTTGCTCAAATTGAAAAACATAACGTTGGGCCCAAAAGTTAATAAATTTGATTTTAATTTCAATTAATTGGCCTCAATTAATTTTTATTAATTCGATATTTAGCTTTACGTTACGGTTTCACGTTTCGACTGTTTGTTTCGAATTTGTTCTTGTACATTGAGTGAAAAAGTGAAAAAATAAATACTATCTTTCAGAAAACAGCATGATTCTCATCGAATTAAAAAAAAAAAAATTAAAAATACACAATTGTGACAAATTTGCATGTCAATCGAATTCCAAAAATTAAAAATATTTTTACTTGAATTGAACTTGAATTAATTTCCTTTTTCAGTTAAAACCATCTCATCATCTAGAAAAACGGAATTGTATTTTAAACGACGATCAAGTTACCAATTTCAACTTTCTTGTTCCATAAAGTTCTTGTTACGATGCCAACAAAAATAACTTTTCTGAAATAGTAAAAATCGTCGGTCAAATTTAGCGAAAAAAGCATTGATTCTAGATTTAAATTAGTCCGATATTGTGTTCCGTTAATTTTCAGCTTCTGACTATCGTTCGATTTGTGTTTTGCAAACCCACCACAAGGTCTACTACCTCGTGATTCAAAAGTGCAAAATTATTTTGCATTGCCGCATTATGTTAACAAAACCGGCAGCTTTCGGCTTGCCCAATTTTTTGAACCCCATTTGCAAGCAAAAATCAATAACAGATATTTACTGTTATTGTTCTTAGATAATCGAAAACGTTAAACTTGTGTTTAGTAGCTAATAAGATCTCAAATCGATGGCTGCTGGTCTGAACTTTGCAGCGATGAAAAAAATATTTCTTTTGAACATTTTAGATTTTAAAACAAAGCAGCTTTAGAACCTCGAAATCACTAAGATTGCTTCTCTGCTCAAAAAATATTTTCAGCGATACGCGAACACTTTTCAGCCTTTCAGCCATTTAAAAATTTATAAACTCAGCGCATTTGCATGTTTAAAGAAATTGAAATTACCTCTTAAATTACCAGCATTCATGTCGTGCAGACCATCAACTCCTTCCTTAGCTGTATTTCATGCAAAAAGCTCCAAAAACACCCCAAACCGCCAGTTCCCGGTGCCTACAGTAACCCTTGAAAACCAGTTCCTTCTCAAATCTGTCACAAACAGG
Organism: Steinernema feltiae; assembly: GCA_007213375.1. Lineage (NCBI taxonomy): Eukaryota > Metazoa > Nematoda > Chromadorea > Rhabditida > Steinernematidae > Steinernema > Steinernema feltiae. Next base: position 102,203 of record MQUG01003706.1, on the reverse strand, counting down.
TCTCCCGCCACACGAACTGCGCCAATCACTCCATTTCCCAGGCAGGCACTCCCTGACTCACCCGTATCCATAGAAGAGAAGAGAATTCCTCCAAAAGTGCGAAGAGTACATGACTCCGCTGCAAAGAGGGCCTCTTTGAAGTGCGGAACGCGGTGTCAAGAGTCGCGTTTTAAGTTGCAAAGTGAGACGAAGACGACGACGATTGGCGGTGGTGGTGCGATGAACGACGTATGAACGAGCGACGAGCGACTACGACCAACGGGAGCGCGCGCGGTGCGAAGAAGATGCGCGAAGCTGATAAGAGACCCACCACTATCATAATATTTATGAATGATTTATGCGTGCGCCGAAGCGATAATTACCAGTTTGACACACGCCGTTGACACCTTTGCGGACGCCGACGATGAAGAGCGGATTGACGGAGAAGTCAGTTGATACATATAGTGGTTCAGTGTGTGTTAACGGTAGGATCTCTCTTTCTCTCTCGCTCGTTGGTCTTTGTCTCTTTGTCTTACGGTAGTCTGAGCATTTGAGTACTTGCAGCTTGCAGTGCCATCATGAGCAAAAAAACTACTTTTTCATTCAGCGTACAACGAAGAAATTCGAAACAAAGATTCCAAACGTGAAACCGTAACGTGAAGCTCTAAATATCGAATTAGTTAAAACAAGGACGTTGGAGAGAGGCGATTTACGGGGTTGTTTTGTGTCAAATGCATTAATTAATGCGATGTGAACTGTGAAATTAGAGGTGTTTGCATCACTTCAGAAGCAGCGCTTTTCCTATTTTACCGCCTATCAAAGGCCGATAACAAGATTATTCAAACCCACGACGAAGCCAAGCCATGGCAGCCCCAGATTCGCTCGCGCATCTCTCCAACGACATCATCATCGACGTTTTGGAGATCGGATGCCCGAAATTCGAAGATTTGAAATTGCTCGAAAAGCTCGATAAAAGCAGTTGGGCGGCCGTCATTCGCTGCGGAAAGAAGTTTGCGAGAGGAACACTCACGGGTTTAGGTAGAGCTTACTATGAGAAAACGTACTTTAACGGTCTTCCCAACATTAACATTCCCAGCTGTGAGAAAAGCGTTTTTCTTATGGAGAACTGGAATGATCTGCTGCTCACAAATGTGTCACTGAGTGTCGGAAATCTGCCGTTGGAAATTGAAAATCAAGTTTTACGCCACGTCACTCGACGCCTGGAAATCTACCTTACAGAATCAAAAAAGGAAAGAATTGCCGAAATCTTGGAAATCCTCTCCAAATGCCACATCCCCGATGTGACTATTCACAAATATTATAGCAAAGATGCTGAATTCGCAGAGCACTGGGAGGCACCCTTCAGAAAGTTGCTGACGAATCCATTTATTCAGAGTTTGCGTTTACACGGTGAACTGATCGGAAATCTGGATTGCTCGATGCTTTCATGGCCTTTGTCAAACGACCTAATTTCGTTTATTTCGACACTCCTCGCAACACTATGCGCAGGACCGAGTTGATATTAGCGGTCAAAACGCACTGGATGGAAATGACGGTTTTCCCAAGTCAAATGCAAGGAGTTTGCTTCACCGGAGACCGTCGCGATAGGAAACAGGAAAGTGATCGTTCATTGCTGTTGGAATTGGGATTTCAACTGTTTACGCCGCTTCAAGAATGCGCTCAACATCGGTACTACAAAGATCATCCAACTGACGCTTCGAAACGAATTGAAGCTTTTCTGGATAACTTAATGATAAGCATGGAGCTCCGTCTGACATCGAAGGAGGCGAGTGTTGATGCAGAGTTTGGCGAATACGAGAACTTCAAAAATCGTTCTCCCGTTAAAAAGACACGGACAACGCCCCCAAAAAGACCAGATTTTCTTGATATCGCTCCCAAGAAGAATCGCAAAAAGAATAGATTTTTTTAAATTTTAGTGTATCCCCCATTGTCCTTTCCCATCGACCTCGTCGATTCTGCAATCGTTGGCTGTTAAAACATATCAGGTAAAACACCTCAAAGTCGGTAATCTATATGACTTCTGACTGTTTTATTTATAACGAATAAAATACTTGTGTAACACACAATGGGGAAATTTCATCTCAAAAACACTAAAAACTTTAAAAGAAGACAATTTGGCTCAAGTTGATGGAACCAAAAATTAGGAAAAAAACACTTTGTTTGGATCGATGTGCCTGCCTGCTCTAAGCACTTGCAATCTTTTCAATTTTCCCTTCTTTACCAAAAAGGTTTAAAAATAAGTAAAGTAATTGAAAAACGCTCTTTCTACTCGACGGACGGTGTGTGTTCCATCCAAAAAAAATTAATTTATTGGCGCCGCTTGGTAACATATTGGAATTTGTTGCACAAATTTAATTGGATTAAGTTTAAAGCAGTAATGTCTGCAGATCTCAATTTAGTGAAAATTGTTTTGTAGTCATCGATACAAAAAATCGATTGCTTTTCAAAATACTGGCAATATGTATGTATAATGAATCTTGAGTTCAAACTGATAGAAATTGGTAGTTACTTAAATTAAATTATCTTGCTTAAATTTTAAATTTCAGCAGTGGACAATAAAATGTCCCTCTTTGATCAAAAAATACTGAATTTAGAAATTTAAATAAATATGATGAAAAATTGAAACTGTTTGTAATCGAATATTTAAAAGGGTTCGTTTAAACGCATCATTACAGCATCCTTCAAGCAAATTAAATGTTCATACTAATTCAACTGAATTGTTTCAAATTTATCATAAAATTTGTAATGTTAATGACTGGGAAATCGTCGTAAAATTGTTTAAAAAAAACTAATAAAAATAAAATTAAAAACAAGAGTTGACACTCAATATCGTAATATTTAAAAATGATTTTATTGATTTATTACTGAACTGGTGACGTCAAAAATACTTGGATCGACAATCCACTTTCGTGTAGACCAGACCGTCCTCAAATTATGCGTATTTTATTTAGATTAATTGTAAATTTGTGAAAAACCTCAATTAGTGATGCTTAGGAGAATTGATTTACGGTTCTCGCACGACGACGTCCTCAAATGTGTATTTTTTATAGTAAAAAAATTGTGAAATGAAGGATTTTCTGCCATTTACCATTTACATTTCCATTTACAATAAAATTACTCCTAACTTAGAGTTCCTAACTCGAAAAAAAAGATTTTAAAATTTTGGGTTCTCTTCTGATACGCTTGATGCTGTAGTATTAGCATGACAGCTAAGTAGCTAGCTCACAGCACTCTCTGTTTGAGCGCGAAATTTTTAGAGTAAAAATTGTTTTTGCATTTGACTTCATTTGCGTGGCAAACCTCACTGGTTTAGTGCACCTAGAGCTAGTTGTGAGCGTTACAGGATTACATTTTGGGCTATCCTTGTTCAAAATTCCCCACTTCGGCCCACTTAGACGTCTGCTCTGGCGTTGTTGTTAGTTCAAATGGTGTCTGATAGCAAACATCGCAAGTTTTCGTTTGCTACGAACTATGTTCTTGAGAGAAGAAGACTGTCATCGGGACTTAGCGCTCAAGTCATGTCATAGTGATATGAGAAGCTTGCCAAAAAATGGAAAAATCACTTGCACGATGACCGTTTCATTGTTTCAAGCATTCGCTCTGTCATTCGTGCTGACAATCAGAACAAAAAAGTGTGAAAACCCATTGAATGGGACAAAGTGTGATGTTCACAGCTTAACAAAGAGTGATGATGGGCTTTTTGTGAGGACAGGGGAGGTTGAGGTCACTACTTGAACAAACGGTTAAGTAAGTTACAGGCGTGGATTGCAAAAATGGTTAAATCTAACTTGCCTAGCTGATCCTAATTGCGATATACAAAAATAAAAAAAATCGAATAAAAATAAAAATTTTTCGTCGAAGAAAGACATTTTGAGTGTTCCTGATAGAATTGTGCTCAGAATTACCTCCTCTTTTCAATGGTGTATAAAACGGGTTGTTTGTGAAAAATTTAGAACAATTATTCGCGTATTTACCTCGTAACCTGTAGATGAAGAAACCCGACAATAAAAAAATTCATTTAAACCGTGTTTATTGTAAAAACCACTTCTAGCAACAAGCAATTCGCAGAAAAAAATAGGGCGCTTCCAAATCATTGCTTTCTACTTTTCATCCGCCTCAACAATCAAATTGATCGGTTTTGAGGACAGGGGAGGTTGAGGTCACTATTTGAACAAACAGTTAAGTAAATGAGTGCACTGCAAAAATTGCTTAAATCTAACGAAAAAAAGTCGAAAAAATAACAAAATTTTCAGCAAAAATTCAAAAACTGTTAATTAAATTATTGATTGAATTGCTCAATTGCTTAAATAATTTTAGACTTAAATTAAAAATAATTTCACCTGCAATTCGTTGCAAATTGTTGACATTTTTATTATTTCAAAGCGAATAAACCTGTGCACAATTTCAAAAAAGAAAAACCTCTGTATTCCTCAGAATCGTGCATTTAAAATGTTGTTCGATGAAATTCTGTTATCTTGCGGCCTAAATTTTGATTGAATTTCGCTTTTTCGATTTTTTAGTGGTCTATTGTTGATGTCATATTCGTGTTCCTAGCGCCTTTTAAGCCTAGTGTTGCCGTTTGTGGTTTTCTATAAAATTTGTGGGCATTTTGGGGGTCTCGAAAGATGACCCTTAGCCTTCCCGACCAAACAAATTGATTTTTAGAATATTCGGATTCTTTTTGACGAAAAACAACTCGTCCGATTGAATTTCAAATAAAAGAGAAATTAGATGAAAATGAAAAAAAGTTACAGTGCATTTGGATTTTTGACTCGGCCCTCGGAATCACTCGATTTGTACCCAATGGACTCGCAATTTTTGAATGATAGAGAAAACAGTCTGCGCTAGCTATCAGGTTTATCGCTGAAGAGCGCTCAGGAGAAGGCATGGTACAAAATCGCATAAAATTTGATTTTTTTCCATAAAATTTGAGAATTTTGAAGAAGCTGCGTTTAGATGGACGCATAAGGACGCCGTTTCGAGTATTCTCGATAGAATTGCGTTCAGAATTAGCTCCTCGTTTCAACGGTTTATAAAGCGGGTTGTTTGGATAGATTTGTGAAAACTTACGACCAATTATTCACATCTTTAACCTGTAGATAAAGAAACCAGAAACCCGACAATCAAAAAATTTAATTGGCACCGTGTGTATTGCAAGTCCACCTCTAAAAACCATGCTGGTCCACTTCTAGCGACAAGAAATTTGCAGAAAAAAAATAGGACGCTTCCAAATCATTGCTTTCTACTTTTCATCCGCCTGAACAATCAATTGATCGATTTTTCTTCTTCAAAATTCCCGTTTCGCTCCATCAATTGCACGGTGACGTTATTTGCTCTCAATCGCCTTCGTCGGCTACCGTAATCCATCGCGCGTCCTCCATCAATAATCGCGTCTCAATCGCATTTGCGAGTTGCGAACAACCGGTTCGCCTCGTTCTTCAGTTGTTCTCCGCCGCGCTTCTTAAATCGAAAAATTCGATTCGACATCTGAGGGAACGAAAACAGAATTTCGACTCTTTTTCTACAACAAGAGATTGTGGAAGAGCGGCAGTCATCGACTGCCAGCGGGGTGTCCGCGCCAGTGCAGAAGAGGTGACCCCGGTTATGAGGGGCTACTCAATTGACATGTAGCACGCACATGCCATCGAGATTTATTGGATTAATCGTTAGATTATTGCTCGTTAAGTGTGTCGTCCGGCTGGACGGACGGACGGATGGAGTAACAAGCAGTGTATCGGTCGTTGCGGGACAAAAATTAACTCAGTTTTCCAGGATTACTGTAACTGTACTGTGAGTGCGATTTTGGGAGATTAGAAGAGGATTTCGAGGATCGTGGCGACGTCACGAGGCGAACTGAAAGGTGCGAAGTGACTTGAGGAGCGGACGAACGAACGTGCGACCGAGCTGAATGGAGGAACAACGTGCGATGTTCACAGATTAGCAGAGAGCAGAGCGAGGCAGGATCAGGCACTGAGGTCACTTTTGAGGGGCGATTTGGCCCATCCAGACCATACCGATTCAACAAACGGACCCGGACAAGTGAGTGCACATCTGCAAAAAGTCTAAAAACATTGAAAAATGAGGTCAAACAATCAGATGCTCAATGATAAGAGCATTTTGAACATTCTGGGTCCGTCAGAAACGAATTGAAGGTGCGAATTGAGTTGAGTGGATCAGAGGTGTAGAAAAGACGAGCGGGCGCACAACGTGAGATGTTCACAGCTTAGCAGGAAGCAGAGAGGGCTGACTGTGAGTGGTTTGAGTAATTCCTGATTGCAGGAATTTGCTTTGAACTGAAAACTGAAAAGTCGGCCTTTGAGCAACTGAAGAAACGTTGCTCGCACTTCAAACCAATTAAAAGGTGTCGGTGACCTTGACGAACGAATCACTCTGCCTGATCGTTTGTTTAAGGCGCGCTTTGATTGACCGCTAAACGGAATAGCACAGTTGTGGGTCATTATTGGCGAATTCCAAATTCCCACAAAAATTCCAAAGTGCGAAGTGACTTTTGCTACAAGAGGCAATGATGTTTGACAATAAAAACAAAAATGTGCTGATCGAAGATGATTGAATCATTGTGTGAGGCAGAAAAGCTGTTTGCAAGGAGCTGTCGCTCTGTAAGGCTGTTGCTCAATGCAACCGAATCAATGTCCGGACAAATTATACAAGGCTAAAGGTGTGCGGCACCTTCAAAAATTGATTAAAAATGTGCGAATTTACGTTAGACCAGTTTGAGTGTTTAAGCTCCGAAAACAAAAACGTGTGACAATATTCAAAGGATCAAAGTGTCGTGTCCTACCCAGATCTACCTAGAAACGGGAAACAGCTGTATCTGTTGGAGTTGTTGCAGTCAAAAATCAGTTTTCGCTTGGCGATGTTACAATTATTCAAAGGATTTGCTTATGCTCAATGTTTATTACTTGCTTGACTTTCTCTTTGAGATAACAGCCGCAGAGTGACCACCGCTGAGTCAATTAGCACGAGGAGCGGCAGAGTTTGGAGATTTGAATGTGTGAACATGACACGTCGCTTGCTGAATCAATTAAAGCGCCGTTCAGCTAGGAGGCCATGCGGCTACTACCGTAATGACAAGATTCGTCGATTTCTTAAAACAACCCCAAAGTTTACTGAAGTTAATCGACCGCCGACCTTTAAAAAAGTCTGCCGACCTTCAAAAATTGAAAAAGATTCCGGAAAACGTCGAAATACTTGTTCCACGATTAGTAAAATCCAAATTCTTCTGAAAATTACTGTAGATCAGGCTCTTTTGCACCCATTTCCGCACCAATCTGTGCAATTTGAACACAGTAGTAGTGATTTTTTTAGCAAAAAAATTAGTAAGGCCATGCGGCTATTACCGTATTTGTTAAAATCAGGATTTCATTTCAAAGTTTAAAGTTTCCGAGATGCGAACTGTCTCTCCAGCTGCATTGGACAGTGATCACAATGAGGACAAAATTGAGTGCGACGGAGTTGAATGGAACAAAGAGAAATGTTCTCAGATTGGCAGAAATTGGAATTACAAAAAAACGTAATTTTCGAGTCTATAAAACCAAGCTTATCCAATGAAACCAAAAAATAGTGCTACAATTGAAATTAACAGATTGAAATTGATTAAAATTGAGGTCTACACCGATAGATTCAGTATTTTCAAGCGTTGTACTCTTCAGCAATCAGAATTGCAGTGAAACGCCGCCTTGAGCATCTCCGTACAAAAATGAAATTTAAAAATTTACCAAAATTAATACATAAAAAACTTTTTTTTTCAGTTTCTGGAAATTGATTAATAAATTGTTTAAATTAATCTCTGTTTTAGGAATTCCCGATTCAAAAATCTGAATTTTTTTGTTTCATTTATGCGCTCTTAACTTGTCTCCACAAACCAATTGATTACTTGTTTTATTACTTGCTGCTTTTATAGCTTGCTGATCAATTAAAGCGCCGTTCAGCTAGGCTACCATATGCGGATAGTACCGAAATGACAAGATTAGTCAATTTCTTAAAACAACCCTAAAGTTTACTGAATCTACTGAATCGTCCACTATGTAGATCTATCGACCTTCAAAAATGAATTAATATTCATGGATTCTCTGGAGCACACGTCACCGCGATCATCGGCGACCAGTGGCTGCACATTTCAGGCGCTTGTCTGGAGGGCATGTGCTCTTCAAGCTACAGCGGTGACTTTTTCAGGAGTTACGAATGGAGGAACAACGTGCGATGTTCACAGATTAGCAGAGAGCAGAACGAGGCAGAATCAGGCACTGAGGTCACTTTTGAGGGGCTATTTGGCCCATTCAGACCATACCGATTCAACAAACGAACTCAGACACTTGAGTGCACGTCTGCAAAAAGTCTAGAAACATTGAAAAACGAGGTCAAACATTCAGATGCTCAATGATAAGAGGATAAGAGGCTAAATGATAAGCGCCTGTCCCGAGGGCATCTGCTCCTCAAGCTACAGCGGTGACTTTCTCAGGAGTTAATCTCTCTTTTTTAGAAATTCCCAATTAAATAATCTGAATTTTTTGTTTCATTTTTGCGCTCTTTTGCGTTCAATAACTTGTCCCGAGGGCATGTTTCCCGAGGGCATGTGTCCAAACCAATTGATTAATTTTTTTATTACCATATAATACAGATCTCTATATAATAAATTCACTTTTTCTCCCAGCAACAAAGAACGAAACACGCAATTCGCAATTCGAATATTCGAGCTCCTTTGAGAATGTCGACATTTCGCAGAATAAATTACAAAAACAGGATGAGTCATCATGTACACAAGTGGAGGAGGAGATGATCGAAAGAGCATCGGGTGTTCGAGATGGGTGGTCGCGCGCGCGTCCCTCAGAAGAGATTCGCCCTCAGCAGACCGGCGCTCGGGCTTCCGGCGTAGATCGTCGGCGCGGAAGGGTCCACCACGGCGACCGAGTTGGTGCCGTTCTCCGGAACGTGCAACTCGAGGCGTCTCCACTCGGGTTTCGCCTTGTCTAGCGGGCCGAGCGCCCACACGTCACCGCTGTAGCTTGAAGAGCACATGCCCTCGGGGCAGGCGCCTGAAATGTGCAGCCACTGGTCGCCGATGATCGCGGTGACGCGTGCTCCTGAGAATCCAAACGGCGGTTTGTCGCTCGATGTGATGTCGTTCGGGTTGTGGACCTGAAATTTTGGTCGATTTTGACGCAAAACGCAGAGTCTCTCCTCACCTCAACACCCTCCGCCCGTCCGCTCTTCACATCGACTCTGATCACGAAGCTGCTATCCCATCGGAATCCGCACCCGTGAACGCCACCCATGATGTTCACTTGGCCACCGAAAAAGGACGCCTGGCAGGGCTGCACACGACGCAGATTCACCTCGTCCGCCACGTCGGCCACCTTCTTTACCGTACAGCGCTTCTCGTTCGGGTCGATCGCGAGCGAATGCACTCTTATCACGTGGTCCACAAAGGTGACAATGTACTTGGAGTTGCCGTCCTCGCCGTCAACAACGACAACGTGATGTTTGGAGCTGTCGCCATCGGCGCTGTAGATGCTCGAGCCCTCGTCAGCCTGGAAAAGGAGCCGCTCAGAAACGGTAGGGTAAACAGTAACCCACTTCAACGATGCTGTGCTCCTTGAAAAGACGTTCCGCTTCGTCCCACTCAAAGACTTTTCCGAAATGGACGCCGCCAAAATGCGTGTAGAGGAGAAGATAAATGCGGTTCTGGAGGGTAAAGAACACTTCTTCCATGTTCTGCGCTCGGCACACCGAGGGGAACGGCGCCGGAGCTTCCCATTTGTTGGTTGCAAAATCGAAAAGAGTGTAGAGGCCGCCATCAAAGCTCACATGGTGGCCCCAATTGTAGCAATGTTGATTTACGTCTGAAATTTTGAGGTCATAATGATTTGTGGAAAAATTGGCTTTTAGGGAAGACTCCTACTGGCTTCTACAAAAAAAATCAAGAAAATTCAATTTTAGGCGAATAAACAAAGGCAAATGTAGAAAAAAGGCAAAAAAACGCAAAAAACGTAATCGTATTTTGGTTTTGAAAATTTAGGAATTATGACACGACACCTACGCTAATTACTGCCTAATTTGTGGGCATGTATATCCTTTATGCCCGGTACGTGTCAACTTGACGCCCGCTGAATTTGGAATAGGGCTATTTTGGCAGCAGCTGAAACGTGTTTAAACGCTGCTCTACGAAGCCTGGTAAGCCGGAAACGAGGCTAAACCACAAAGACAGTTTTGGCAGTGACGGCAGGTTAGCCAAGAACGAAACTTAAGCAGGTACCGAATTCTTGGCGCCAAGTCCTATGTCTTGCTTCGCTTTTTGCCGTTAGGTGGATTTGCATATTGAAATAGATCTATCCAGGGATGTAAAAGGCAAGCCGAGGTGAGGCCGAGGTAACCACAGTTCAATTTCGTTTAGTTTAATGGACAAAAAATAGAAAAAATAATAAAAGCATGTTTTAATTTGCTTCACAGTTATCGCTGTGTAAAACAAAATACTGTGTAAAAAAATAAAACAAAATCGGTAGAATTTTTAAATTTTAAAGAAGACTTGCGCTAGAATTGAGCCTTTTAGAGAATTGAAATAACGACGATCGCAAAAATATGAATTAAATGTCGATTCTAAAAGCAATAGAATAGATTTTACGCGCATTTTTATGAGCAAAAAATACTGAATTCATGCGCTCAAATTATAAAGCAAACGGTATAAAATAATTGCTTTTCATACTAAATAAAAGATTTAAAAATTACCTCGCGCAAAAAAATTACCAAAAAGCAAAATTTGTCATTAATTAAGAGGAAAACTAGATCGATGTTATATAAAATAGAATTTATCTAAAAATTGATGCCATTGTGCTAGCACGGAAAATGAACCAAAATAATTTAAAAATTTTTATAGCTGCTTCATGATAGTTCTAATAATTAAGAGGAGGCTGAAATACGGTGCAGGCTCTACAAAATCTCAACTTTGAAGGTGAGGACTGTTTAGTGTTTGTCTTCACCCGTTTGATTTAAAAAAGGCGTAATTAGTATAAGAATGCGAGTTATGAACCAAGCCATTTTAAACAGGAAAAGGACGGCAAAGTAAACAAAAATGGAGTCAATATAACTTGTATGTTAATTTGCTATATTCGTTGCCTCAATAATGGATCATCTTTTTATAAGCTAATTTTAATGAAAGCGAGAAAATCAACTCACTTTAATTGCGAGTTTAATCAATATCAAAACCCAAAACTTTAATGATCTGTTCAAATGATTTGAGTTTGCAGTAAAAATCAGCTTATCAGAAAAAATACTGACAATATAGCGGAAAAAGAATAGATGGTCAATAACCAAGATTATCCATACAAAAAAGCAGTTTAGTTTAGCTTAATTTAATTCAAAAAATATTTTTAAAAAAACGTTTAATTTGTCTCTAAAACCCGTTGTAAATTAATTTACATGACTTCCTTTTCCAAAAGCGATTTTTAAAAATCTGATTTATTAGGTGTTGAGAAAATGAAACGCTAAAAAAATTGAGGTTAATCAGCATCTCTCATAAAAAAAATATAGACCTCGGCAGGATTCGAATTTGCAATTTTCGCTTCCGTAGATATCCAGTGGTGACGACGCGCTAACAGGTTATCCCCGATCTATAAGGTCGGCGGACCGTTTTTCAAAATAATGAAAAAACGTTCAATTTGTCTTTAATCTAATGATCTGTTCAAATGAGTTGAATTTGCAGTAAATTGGATTACCAGAAACAATATTGACAATATAGCGGAAAAAGAATAAATGCTCAAAACCAAGATTATCTCAAGACTCAAAAGCAGTTTAGTTTAGTTTATTTCTCTAAAACCCGTTGTAAAATAATCAACAAAAAAAACGCCAAGTACTTTCTTTTCCACAGGTAATTTTAAAAAATCTGATTAATTAAAAAAAACATAAAAATGCACTAAAAAAATTGTGGTTAATCTAGAGAACTCCCCAAAAATAAAAAAATTCAACAAAAAAATTTAAAATATGAAAAAACGTTTAATTCGTCTTTAATTTAATGATCTGTTCGATTAATTTGTCTCTAAAACCCGTTGTAGAATAACCAAAAAAAACCACGTACATAATTTCCTTTTCCAAATGCGCTTTTAGCTTTTAATTCAAAAAATATTTTTAAAAAAACATTTCTAAAAACCGTTGTAAAATAATTTTAAAAAAACGCCAATTACACGATTTCCTTTTCCAACGGTGATTTTTAAAAAATCATTTTAAAAAAATATTGACAATATAGCGGAAAAAGAATAGATGGCTAAAAACAAGATTATCTCAAGACTCAAAAGCAGTTTAATTCAAAAGCTTTGTATTAATTCACAAATATTAAAAAAACGTTTAATTTGTCTCTAAAACCCGTTGTAAAATAACCAAAAAAAACGCCAAGTACGCGATTTCCTTTTCCAAAGGTAATCTCTAAAAATTCTCCTCTAAAAACTCACATTTCCTGTTCCACATCCACAGTTTCCCATTGTTCACGAGCACGTGATTCACCTCCCAGTGCTCGGAGGCCTGCTGTGTGAAGAAATCGGCAATTCGGCTAAACGACATGGTGTGACAACAAAACGCTCGCTTCTGCAATTCTGCTGCCGACGCCGCGCGCGCTTGAAAGGACAATCTGAAAATAATAGACCACAATTGCAACACTCGCCTCTCGCCTCTCGCACACACGGAGGAGACACGCAACCACCGCCATCATTTCACGCGCGCGAGAACACGTTTCAAATAATTGATTTGGCACAAAAAACCACCGAGGAGCCATCAACTCTCGCCGCTCGCTCGTCCCCGCCGCGCCTCCGATCAGCGACGACGCGAGAGTCTCGCGATAAGGCGAGTTCACTCGATCGATAGCGCCGCTCGGTCGCGAGAGGTCAAAGGGTGCGTTGCGCGAACCACACAGAGGATCGTGCTGCTGTGTGGATCGCGCGACGAGTCAAAGTGCTAATGAGAGCGGGATGACGCGGAAAATGCGGATAAATAAATCTGGTTTGCACGGATTAAGCGAGGCGTTTGTCGCGTTCCGCAGGGGTCGAGGTCGACGTGTCGATGATGTGTGCTAAATAAACAGTGGCGATTAGATTTTTGTTGGTTTCGATTGGGTTGGGTTGGCTCAAAAATAAATAAAAATCAATCTGAAATTGTTTTGATTTTTGTTAATTTGTTTAAAGTTTAAAGAAAGGTCAACATTTCAGAATGTCAACAACAGTTCAAAGGTCAACTCAATGAAAGACTAAAGGTTGAATTAGTTGAATTAGCTTAGTTGAAACTGACGTTGTTAATCTGAGCTCAATATTTTAAAGCAAAAAGCTGTACGATCAAAGGTATAAGTGCTAAATTTTAATTTTTTAAATGGTTTTTAATTCAAAGGTTGGTTGCAACAGAAACCTCTTGTTTTATTCATTTTTTGGTTTTGAACAATTCTTTTAAAAAATTGGGAAACTATACTAGCAGTTTAAAAAAACTAAACGTTAAAATATTTAAATAGCGAAAAAATTTAAATTTACCACGTTTTTAAAAAATGTTTAAATTTAATAAATAAATTAAAATTTAAAATTTAAAAAATGTGGCCGTTTAAAATTACAAAAAAAAACCGAAAATTATGAATAAATAATTTATTAACTCACATCTTTTGAAAATCGACTTGTTATAAGTTGTTGAATTATTTTAAAATTAGCTAAAATTAGATATCGGCACTGAAAGATACAAAAAAGCATGCTTATTAGAAGTCGGAAATTCAATGAATTTTAAGAGAGCCCATCAAAATTACAACAAAATCGATTCAATTAAACTATTAAACATAGCAACTCGAATTGGACTTTACTCTTTACTCTAAACTCAAACACGTAATTCGCTTTTTTTAAATTTAATTTTAATTCTTAATTAACAGCGTTATATTTAATCATAAACTATACGAAATTGAGCGTTCACGTTCTCATTGAAAGGAGCTTGAAGCGAATAATTATAGCATGCATTGATGCATTATAGTTCACTGCTCAATTATATTTATTTTTTCCCTTTCACTGGGTAGACCTGGCTTCTGTCAAGTTCATCGCTTATCAAGAATTACAAAAAAAGGTTACATTGGTTTATTTAATCTGATTGATTAGGAAAAAAAGGCAAAAAATTGTGGTTAATCTAGAGAATATCAAAAATTTAATTTAAAATCTATTAAATTTATATTTATTTTTATATTTATTTAAATTTATTAAGATTAAATTTATCTATCAAAAATAAATAAAAAATAAAAATTTTAAAAATCTTAATCTTAAATTTATAAACGGCTTTTCTTGCACCCAATGAATCTAGAAAATTAAATTAAAAATCTTACTCACACATAGGTATATAGGTCAATTTACTCTCGTTAATCTGATTTATTAGGTGTTGAGAAAAATGGTACGCTCAAAAAATTCCCCAACAATAGCTCACAATCTCACAACAACAATCTCATTTTTTTTAAATCATTTACCTCGGCAGGATTCGAATTTCGCTTCCGTATTCCGATGCGATATCCACTGCGCCACGATGCGCCAGTGGTGCCGACGCGCTAACAGGTTATTCCCAATCTACAAGGTCGACCGTTTTTCAAAAATCACTTCTCTTCTCCGCTGCCGCTCACTGAAAACTGAAACATGCCACAAGGGCAAATCAATAACAGTTCGAAACGCGTCCGCGGAGACGCTACACGCAGCACAAAGACGACCTTCGCTCTTTGCGCGAAGAGGAAAGGATGCCAAAAATACGCGTCGTCAACTGACACTTCAAATCAGCAGAATTGAGCGCTTTGCTATACGGGCATGTGTTAACTGGAGAATTCAGCTGCTGCTGCATGTTCTTAATTGCTGCGTTGACGAATGGCATGGTTGAGGGGCTCGCAAATAGAAAATATTCCAACGATGCCCCTGGTCTTGGGGGAATTTTTTAAATTGAGATTAAATTAAATTTAAATTGAAAAAAATTTTTAGTTGATTTTTTGTTCAATTAAGAGGTTGACTGAGATCCAACACGACATCTAGAAGAGCAGGATTGAACAAAAAGTTGAGGATTTTTTAAGGATCAATACCTGACCAAGATCAGAGGTCACCAAAAAAATCTGATTAAACTTTTATCACTGTGGACTGTGGACTATCTTCCAAAAATACACTATAATATACTAGAAAATTATTGAATTTTTTTAGCATTATTCTCAAGTCCTAACATCAAATTTAAAATTATTAAAATTAAAATTTACCAATTTTCGAAAGGAGAACCTTGCAATGCCGTCAGTTAATTGTTGTTTAATTTCGATAAAAACTGAAATAGGTGGACTAAGATCGAACACAGCATCTAGAAGAGGAGGATTAAAAGGAGACAAATCGAAGCAACAAAATGAGCTAAATGTTTTTTTCCCAAAAAAAAAAAATTTCTCGAGAGTTCATTTGTTTTTAATTTAATTTTACTTAAAGTTTGATTTACTTAAAATTTAGATTAAATTAATAAAATTAATTACATTAATAATTAATAAATAAAATTTAGATTAAAATTAAAAAAAATTTAGGACTTCAATTTGGACTTTCAAAAAAAACAGGTTTCTGTAGCAACTCAAATTCAATAATTAAAATTTACCAATTCCCGGAAGAAGAACCTCGCAAATGTCATCAAAAAACGGTCGATGATATCAACATTGTGTACGTACCTACCTAAAAAAATGAAAAAAGAATTTAAAGATGTCGCCTGCGACATGTTTCAGTCACCACACTGAACGAAGCACCCAAAGCAATCAATTCTTATAAGTGCACTTTTTTAAGTGACCTCAAAAATCCAAAATCCAGTTTCGCAACCACAACCAGGAACAAGAAACTCCACTTTGGCGTTTGCGTTGAAAAATTAATCTCCGCGACCTCGACGTTGGCAACATCGGTCTCTTCACAAGAGAAGCAAAAAACGCCGATCGCAAAGGAGAACAGAACGGATAATTAATTCATCGGCGGCGGTAAGCGACAACGACGACGACAACGTTCTCACGACGTTCTGTGGCGATCGCCGGTCGACCGGTGGCGGAGAACGTGCGGAGAAAAACGAATAAAATCCGCAACGAGTCGTTTGGCAGAGGTGACTGGTCGTACCGGCAGCGACGAAGCTGACGCATCGGAGATCGCTTCAGAGATTGCGAATTCGATTGTTGCGAAAGAGCGCAAATGATCGCAAGTGAACTTTACAGTAGTTTGCTATTTTTTTGCATATGCACGCCGTTCAACGATAATGTGGTAATTTTTTTTGGTTGGTCCACATTGATTCAGCCTGTCCTGCTGAGGAACTCGAGCACTGAATTTGAATTTGAGCACAGAATTGAATTTGGATTCAACACCAAAAGCACGAAAGCCAAATAAGTTGAAAAATCTTACTAAAAACATGTAAAAAGATTAAAATAGCCATTGTTTCCGCCATTTTGTCCTCAATTTCAATGTGCAAAAATAGTGTCTGCTAAAAGATCCCCTGCTAAAATTCAATGAATCTGATTTGCAAACTAAAAAACTGCATTTCTTTTAAAACAAAAATCCGTAAAGTTCGAGCAAAAATGCCTCAAAAAGACCCATTTTTACTGCTATCAACTACAAAAAAAACATCAAAAAACATCGCTAAAATTAATTTAAAGAGGACATCGTACAAAATATGTCTCCGATTTTTCTCAGATTTTCTATACCCACTAAATCAACCCTCGCGACCTCTCTGGTGAAATCTGATAATGACAGAATTGTAGCCATTTCAGTGAGAAAAGCAAAAAATCGAGGTTAAACTTCGAAGTCAAAACTTAACATAATTAAAAAATATTTAAAAAATTTGTAAAGAAAAAACCTAGCATCAAAATTGTCAAAATAATCGTTGTTTTCGCCATTTTTTTCTCAATTTCAATGTGCAAAAATATTGTAGAAAATCCGCGCTATTTATTTTATTTAGATAGTAAAGATTATCAAAAATATTTATTTAATTCATTCAATCATTCACTTATTAATCATTCAATTTGAATTTAAACTCATCTTTTGTTTCGTCGCTTGCTTCCAAAAATAAAATGATTACCATAAATTTGTTTGATAAATTTTAAACAAAAATAACAATTTAAATTTAAATTCGTCTTTTAAAAACAACAAGTTTACACAACTGATCATTTATTAAATTATATTTTCGCGTGAGACGCTTGAGATTGAAAAAAAATAGAAAACGTCTCTAAAACCACTCTAAAAGAACACAAAAACGTTTCAAATAAATTAAAAAAACGAAAAAAAGAATTAAAGATTAAAAAATCATCGACCTCGGCAGGATTCGAACCTGCAATCTTCGGTTCCGTAGACCGACGCGTTATCCATTGCGCCACGAGGCCAGTTAAGACGCTAACCGTCAAGAGAGAGATAGCGCAACCTGAAATCAACACATCAATCAATATTTCTCTTCACGCCGCAAACCACAAAGACGACCGCCGTTTCACAACAAAAACGCGCTTAGACAAGACTTGCACCAGATGTGCTGCGCTTTGAAGTCAGTATTTCGCAACAGAAAACGAATGAGTCACGTCACCTTCGACAGAAAGCGAGCGAATGAGTCACCCAAGCTATTGTGCCGCTGAACAACTGAATCGCAGGCCGCCGGTCGATTGGAAGGAGAGGGTGAGGGAAGAAAGGACGCAAAATTGGGAAATGCGTTTTCGTCATCTGTTCACTCTCGAACACGTCACTCACTAGCTTCAAAAATTTATACGATGAAAGAATGGGAGTTCCTAGCAATTCAGATTGTATCATGTGCACAATGTTAGACCTATTTTAAACATTGCTTTGTAGTTGTAGTGATTTGTAGCAATAATTTGTAAAAATTTCCCAAAAATAATTCCCAAACAAAACAAATTAATTAACATTTTTTATTCAATTAATCAATAAAAATTAGAAAAATTTCATCTTTTGATTCTTTTCAAAAAAGAAGTCAGGAATTGACTACTATCTTGACCGAACATCAAAAGAACAAAAAAATAGCGCTCGCAAAAATAGTTGTTGCAAAAGAGAAGTCGCCGCGAGAGACAACGATAACGTCTATCTTGGCCGGGATTTTACAGCAAAAACGCGCTAAAGCACCAGACGAGCCGAATTTTTACTATACATAAAAAAACGATCGACAAAACTCGAGCGGATGCGGAGTCAGGCGAACGAGTGTGAAAGTGCGTCTAACACGTCAAACACGCAAACCTCCGTCTGGTTTGTAGGTTGTGGAGGGAGATGACTCACACGGTAGCGGAGAAATGACGACGCGGAAATGAGTGTCTAGGCGGTCTCGCCCAGAAAAGCCGATTTTAAAAAAGGTCATTGAGCCGGCTCGTTTCAATATGCACAAAAATTTAGTAAATTTGCCTTTTATTTGTTCAATTTGGCTAGAAAACAACGAAAATAGCTAGTTAAATGAATGAAAATGATCGTTTTTGTACCGTATTGACCGTATAAAACCTTCGATAACAAAAATTAAATTCGCACCAGCTCGATTAACGACAATTACTTATCGATCAGAGGCACGTGCCGGTTATTTAGCCAGCCGGCTCGATTTCGGGCTCTTCCGCTTCACTAGTCTTGCCTTCGTTACAAGCAATTTTTAGTTTAAAAAAATTATCTCTTGCAGTATTTTCATTTTTATAAGAATTGTGGCACGAAATTCAACTATACAAAAATAACTCTTGCATTCGTACAAAATCATTTTCTGCTCCTGGCTGGTAATTCACTATGCCAGGACAAATAATTGAATTATTCAAATGAAGATCCCGTATTTGGAATTTAAATGCGCCTTTAATACAGATTTTGTTTCTTGAGTGCCAGAATACGCGCATTTATCTTATCGAAATCGATCAAAAAAAGCGCAACAAAAAAGGCTTCAAAAAATGACTCAAGTTTGAATATATGCCATTAATTTGATATTGTTATTTTTTTTAATGCGTTTTCTGCATACCTTGGAGGCGAATTGTGTAAAATTACATCCAATCACAAAAATTATTGTAATGCTAAATAAAATGCAAAAACTCCTTGGTTTGCTGAAGAAGGCTAGCATATACACAAAAACATTTGTTCTGTTGTTTTTTCAGATACAGATTTGACTTTACTGAAATCGTTGTTTTACTTACAAAAAAGTCTTTAACAACAAATTTGGATTTTTCGATAAAACGACTTGAACGCCTGATTATTACGTTGTTTTAATTCTGTTTTAATTCTGCTCGGTTTCAGCACGCGAAAACAAGGGGAAGAAAATCAAAAGTTTGCTTGTATAAAATCGGAAACAATTGTGTTTTACAATTGTGGGAGATCTTTTATCTCAAAAGAGCTGTTTGAACAACAAAAAATGGCCCGATGAACTGGTAAAAAATGAATTTATTCAATTCAATGAAAATTCAAGCTCACCATGGTATACATCTTAGGCTAAAAGTTACAAATAGCACACATAAATGGGGCTAAGCTGAGCTTGGCACGAAGCCTGAACGCCGCACAAAGCCTGACAAGCCAAAATCTAAGAATAACCGGCAATCGGTCCACTAGCAGCGTTATAATCTGAATTCTGGTGGAGGCTTCGTGCCAAGGGCCATAACATCGGCCACAATTGATTTTTTGTCTTCCGTAACTCAGAAGATATATTAATTAATTTATCTTCCAGAATTATCGGTTTCCGGTCTCCCCGCGATTGTTGTAAATTCTTTCTTTGGTGCGAAACCGGAGATTAAACGTGCGAAAAACAAAACATTTCAATGCGCAGGGCACAAAGTGCGAATGTTTGCAGATTAGCCGTTGGGCGCCTTTAACACCATCTCAGATCTGCAAAAAACACGATTAAAATTGCGTACTAATTGACCGACAAAAAAATGAAGTTTTGACATTTTGGCATTTGATGTTTAATTATTTTCATAAATTGAAAAAGTCGAAAGAACCGAGAGAATTTTTGCACAGAACTCAAAACCTTCAAGCAAAAAAATTCACCATGGTATAAATCTAAGACTCTAGTAGCGAATCGGGGTCAAAACTAAACCAGGGGGCCAAGATTCGGAATACATGCTAGTAGAGCCAAATTAACTTGATTATTTACAAGAAAATTGCGATTATAACTGGACAAAACCCTGCTACACTAAAAGCCGCCAACTTACATCCCTGATACAGTGAAACTTTAAAATATTCTAATCTCCAAAACAGAATTTTTAATTTTGTTTTTAAAAAATCAACGATGATGATTTGGACACGCAGCCCCTACAAAGGGAGTCATTCTTCCACGCACACGACCGCACAGTAAACGAGAGGAGTGTTTGTTCACACAACTGCCGATCCACGCGCAAATGTCAACATCGCAGATGATCAAACACCTCGTGCAAATTCTCATTTTCAGTGAAATCAAATTTCGCTATCATTTGTAGTTATTTATCGTTTTCGAAGAACGAATAATTCATGCTGGAAAACGAATAAAAAGGAGTTTTGTAAAATCAAAAATTAAAATCGACCAAAAACAAAAAAATCATCGACCTCGGCAGGATTCGAACCTGCAATCTTCGGTTCCGTAGACCGACGCGTTATCCATTGCGCCACGAGGCCAGTGAAACGTTAAGCGATCAGCACTGATATATTCCTGTCACGGAACATGTGCTTGCATAAAAACTGAGCACCGCGGGCATCAAACACCAGGCGCTCTCTCACACGGTGTGTTCGCATAGATTGACTCGTGGACCGTGGTTTTGGCACGACAGGTAAGACGGTTTAGGCCTTTCCCAGGCGCTAAGATTGTCATTGTTTCCACTAGTCAAAGACTAATTACGCTTCGATCATTTTGATGTCATTCTGACGCAAACAAAAAAATCATCGACCTCGGCAGGATTCGAACCTGCAATCTTCGGTTCCGTAGACCGACGCGTTATCCATTGCGCCACGAGGCCACAACAACAGTGTTGTCAACAAAGCACTTATAGCGCGAGTCACTTTTAGCGCTTAATTCAATTAGTTTTGCTGTGCCACGCGCTATCACCGAGTGCAGCGCAGCTGACGACATAAAACTAGGAGCGGTCGGTCGGCCGATAGCTCATCACTTGTGACTGTTTACGACAAAATTTCGCTCGCTGTTTGCAGTCGCGCGCGTTCATGTGACCTGTAGCATCAAAAACTAACTTTTAAGCGGTTGAGGCAGAGCGAGAGAGAGGTGGGGGAGAATATGAGGGGCTGTGATGGGCAATTATTAGCGCGGAACAGCAGAATTCGGACAAATAACAGCAGAGAGAAAGCAGCTGACTGGCGATGAATCGGAAAAGTGATCAGCGAACGTCGGCGATCATGTGACGACGACGACGCGAAGCAGCGAATGTGTGAATGCATAAATACGGGCGGCAAACAAAGATCAAACAGCAATCAAGGTTTCTGAGTGATCCTGAACGCAGTACGTCGGTCATCGGCACCCAGAAGTGCCGCTGAGGTTGTTTTTCTATGTTTTTTTGGCTTTAACTCGTAAAATCACGTGGGTAACGTAACTCTTTTGCGAAATACAGTCAGTCCGTCGACTAACAGGCAAACAAGTGACGCGATCAGACGTCATTTTCGCGCAAATTTCGGCATCGCGCTAAGCAAGCGAGCAAACGCGAAAATGGGAATTTGAGTTGATTAAATAATGCGCTTGCGGAGATGGGACAAAGATGAACAATTTAGCAGCAAACTGGCAACGTGGAACAATGCGGAGCAACAAAGGCCTACGGTCTACGGTCTATCGCAGATTGAATCCTGCCGCGGTCAATGATTTTTTCTGTTTTCTGTCCAAACTGTTTTCCAGAGTCTAATTCGCTCTTCTACGTCCTCTTTCCTCTTCAAACAGCTATTCCGCGACCAGAGATGAACGTCTTATCAAACGTCAAATATTCAAATATTGATCTGCAAAAAGCATTCTTCCGAATGTTTGCAGAACGCGTATTAATCACGTTTCGCAGCCAAAACGTTCCAAATTTAATTACAGTCTGTAGCTTCGTGTTCTTACAGTAACCGGCACGGTCTAAACGCCTCGCGGTCGTAGGTTCGACCCCTTCCAGATGCGTCAAACTTGTTTTGTTTTCAAATTTTAAATTTCGATTTTCGTTTTCTGCAGAACAATCGCGTCGCAACATCAATAAATCACGCAGCGAAGCACACAGCATCCCCCTAATGACGCTCACCCCGCGCACCCTCAAGCGGACAATCGCGTCGTTGCAACATTCCCTTTCGCTCTCCCCTAATCTATCTGTTCGGGCACCAAAAAACGACGAAAAGCGCTGCAGAGCGGAGAACATCATCAACATCGCAACGCGGAGCAATCGATAGCGAAGGCGAAAACAAAAAACACTTCTGTCGCTCCCCCACCACCACCACCACCGCTGCTGCTGCTGCTGCTGCTGGCACCCTTCCAAAGGTTCCGTACGACCACCCGCTCGCCCAACTCTCAAACAACGCCGCCCAAAAACAGTTCCCCTGCCCACACACCCGTGAACCCGAGATGGACACGTTAACGCGCGAAAAGTTTGCGCGCGACAGGAAAACACGTCCGCAGCCGCGTCTTCGCCCTCCGCGTCGTCGTCGCCGCCGCCGCCACTGATTTATGTGATCAGAGAGCAGTTCGCTCACTCTCGCTGCTATCGAATTCGCTGCTTGGCGGTGGTCGCTTGGGCTCCTCTGGAGCTCCACCACTCGCCGCCTGAGCCTCCGGCGCCCCGTCCAACTCCTCTTCCCGAGCGCCTCGCTGACCGATGATCACTGAGCAAACAGCACCCTTCCCCTCTCGGTCGCACGTCGATTTCAGAAGGGACGAAGACGTTGCCACACAATGGCAAACTGCATCTCGCCGAAAAAGAAAAATAAAATCTTCCGACCGTGTGCTGACGGTTTAAAGTGTTTCAGGGGGTCGTCGCCTGTATTGTGGCCTCGTGGCGCAATGGATAACGCGTTGGTCTACGGTCAACCAAAGATTGCAGGTTC
This sequence comes from Steinernema feltiae, assembly GCA_007213375.1. Taxonomy (NCBI): domain Eukaryota; kingdom Metazoa; phylum Nematoda; class Chromadorea; order Rhabditida; family Steinernematidae; genus Steinernema; species Steinernema feltiae. Next base: position 79,221 of record MQUG01003706.1, on the reverse strand, counting down.
GAATCCTGCCGCGGTCGATAATTTACTGTTTTATGGTTGACTCCTCAATCTTAGAGCAGAGCAGCACAAGGCGCAGGAAGCCAGTTTACTAGAGGAAAACCTAAAATCGCGTTGGTCGCTTTTCTGTGACGTTGAATCCGTGGATTTCGAGTAGAGACAACCAAAAATCAACGAAACAAAAAACAAAAAGTTCAAAATCAAAGATTATTAAACCCGAGAAGTACGTTTTCGAGGTTTCCCGACACGTGTTTACATCGTGAGTGCAGTTCCGCCGGCCCCTACTGCTTCATTCCACATCTATACTACCTGAAAATCAGTTTAAAATTTTTTAATTCAGTTAAAATACAATACAAATACAACCCATATTAAATTAGATAAACGGACACATCGGAGAGCACCAAATGAGGGGGAAATTAGCGATATATCAGTCTACAAAGGAATATTTCCGTGCTTCTTCTTGGGGTTCTTCAGCTGCTTCGACTCGAGCATCTTGAGGTCTTCGCAGATGCGGCGCCGAGTGATGCGGGGCTCAATAATGTCGTCAATGAAGCCTCGGACGGCGGCCGGGAACGGATTGCTGAACAGATCGGTGTACACCTCCTCGTGTTTTTTCTGGTTGGCGGCGTCGTTGCGGTAAAGAATGCTCACAGCGCCCTGAAGATTACGGTATCAACAGGTTTCTCGCTCTTACTTCAAACAAACCTTTGCTCCCATGACGGCGACTTCGGCCGTAGGCCAAGCGTAGTTCTTATCTCCGCGAAGATGCTTGGACGACATGACATCATAGGCTCCTCCGAAAGCCTTGCGAGTGATGATCGTAATCTTGGGTACGGTAGCCTCAGCAAAAGCGTATAGAAGCTTGGCTCCGTGACGGATGATTCCACCATATTCCTGAGCGGTTCCTGGTAAGAAGCCGGGGACGTCAACGAGAGTGATGATGGGAATGTTGAAAGCATCGCAGAAGCGGACGAAGCGAGCGCCCTTGACGGAGGCGTTGATGTCGAGGCATCCGGCAGCAAACTTGGGGTTGTTTCCGATGATTCCGACGCTACGGCCATCCATACGGGCAAATCCGACGACAAGGTTCTTGGCATAATCCGGCATGATTTCAAAGAAATCTCCTTCATCGACCATCGACAGAACAACGTCCTTCATATTGTAGGCAGCGGTGCTCTCAAGAGGGACGATAGTGTCGAGATTGGGAACATCGCGATCCCTAAAAAGCGAATTGAGCAAAATACCGTATGCTGTGCGTACCAGGCGTCATTAGCAGCACGGATAGGAGCGGGATCCTTGTTCGAGAGTGGCAAGAAGTTGAAGAGTTCGCGCGTGCTGGCAAGAGCATCGATATCGTTCTCGAAAGCTCCGTGAGCGACTCCAGATGTGACGGTGTGAGTCTTGGCACCTCCGAGCTCTTCCTGGGTGACTTCCTCGTTGGTCACAGCTTTCACAACGTCGGGTCCGGTGATGAACAAGTAGCTGGTATCCTTGACCATGAAAGTAAAATCCGTGAGCGCGGGAGAGTAGACGGCGCCTCCTGCACAGGGTCCCATGATAAGCGAGATCTGTGGAACAACCCCGGAGGCCATCACGTTGCGCTGGAAGATGTCAGCGTATCCGGCAAGCGATTCAACTCCCTCCTGGATACGAGCTCCGCCAGAGTCATTGAGTCCGATGACTGGCGCTCCAACACGCATAGCCTCGTCCATGATTTTGCAGACCTTCTTCGCGTGTACCGATGAGAGACTTCCTCCGAAAACGGTGAAATCCTGCGAGAAGAGGAATACAGTTCTGCCGGAGATTTGAGCGCTTCCAGTTACAACGCTGTCACCGGGATACTGTAAAGTTGGTATTGTAGCATAGACCAAAAAACTGGAACGACTAACCTTCTCCTTCTCCATGCCGAAATCGGAGCAAGTATGCTCGGCAAACATATCATATTCGCGGAAACTTCCGGGATCTACGAGCAAATGAATGCGTTCGCGGGCGGTCAATTTGCCCTGAAAATGCAACTTTGTTCATTGAAAAATGCATGAAATCGAACCCGATTGTGTTGAGCGTCGATTCGCTTCTTTCCGCCACCGAGCAGCGCCTTCTCGCGGGTTTCCTCGATGCGATGCGCAACATTGATGGTGTGCGCGATGGACGAGCAGGCTCGGACATGCTAAAAATCCATACATCTGATAAAAACACAAAAAAAACTGAGCACTCACCTGGCAGAGAGTGATGCCTTTGGTGGTGGCGAGTCGAGAAAGCGTGATCATAACGGCTGAATCTGAAAGAGAACAGGTCACAACGCCACTCGTACAACGCCAATTTCCAAAATGAAGTCGAGTACACACAATCTGGCGATCGATTAAAGGCGTTGCGAAGACGCACCGCACCACGCAAAAGTGAAGAAAATGGCTGCTTGCTCATTGAATGCGCGATGATCGAAACTACACTGAATGTGTCAAATGAGCACCCGAAACATCAGTGATATCGTGAGGTCAAATCAGTAATGCACATCTGATTTGTTGACCGGCTGACAGACAGACTTCTGTGGTTATGGGTGCTCATTTGACGCTTTCGGAATAGTTTCGACCATCGCACATTCAAACACACATCTGGAATTGTCGTTTTGCGATCAGCACGTGGGTTAATGATTAAATAGCGACGCGTTTTGAGGAAAAGTAGGCCGCAAATCGCAAAGTGGACGAATTATGTACGCATGGAAGGAGTTGGAAAACGTGCCAAAACTTTAACTAATGGAGGAGAGCGATTCGTCCAATTGGAGCGCAGCTTCAATGCTTATATGCAGGTGATAAATAGCGAATAAACAGCGAAATTGGCGTATTCAATCCCAAAGACACAAAACATTCACCAACAGATCGGAATTTTACACTTTTCGATTGGACGCAATCAAAGATCAAATCCTGAGCACAAACGCGAATATTCTCGTAATAGTTGAATACGGTTGAAACGATAGAATAAACGCTATTTCAATTGCTTGCGTCAATCGAATCCGATCTTCACAATTTCGGTGTGAAGCAAACTGTTTTCAGTGCGAACCACGCGCTATCACAAAACAAAATACCAGATGTTCGCTGTCAACCGAACCGTCACGGACTGCAGAAATCGAGCAAATAAATAGCGCGCAATAAAACCACTGAAAACATGAAGATCACAGATCGGAAAGCGCAGATTCACGGATTGATCGCGGACAAGAAGCGGCGGCGCCCGCGATGTAAATTAATTGAGAAAAGAAACGCACAATCGCTCAACGACGAAAATTTCTCTTCGCACACTCGCTCCTCGCAATTCACTTTTCTTCCTTCCGCTGATCAGCGCAACGAGAGCAGCCGCGCGACAGTTGTTGTCGGTTGAAAGTGAGTGAATTCGCCGATTTGCACGTTTCCTTGCGCCGTTGTCGAGCTGGAAGCCAGCAACTTCGCGTCCAGACAGATCAGAACAGACATCAGACCACATTTATTCGTTTTATCGCGTATCCGCACGGGCTTACGGAATGTTGAACGATGGCAGATCGAGAATCGACATCTTCTCGGGATGCGCCGCTACGCTCGCAGGCTGAGTGCCGTCCATGGAAGAAGCCGCGGTAGGTGGCGACGGAAGAGGCTTCGGAGGACTTGTGATGACGACGGTCGGAGCGTCGGTGCTGCTGGTGCTGACCGAATCGTTCGTTTCGCTTCCCGGCACGACCATCAGATGCTCGAGCTTCTTGAAGTGGTAACAGTCGTGGTCGTACATCTTCCCATCGCAGAGAATGTACTCGTTGCCTGAAATGATGCGATGAAATGTTGCAGCGATCTCAATCGTTGCCAAATAGGCGACCAAACCAACGGGATCAATAGATTCCGCAGAAATTATGAATTTTGCAAAGCAGCGCAACTCACCAGGAAAGGGGTTCTTGCATCGCTCGCAGCGCATGCAACTTCGATGCCAACGATTGCGACCAACGCGAACGAACGTCTCCATCAGCGGCTTGCCACAACCTGAAATTCCGCCGCTTTACAACCGAAAACGGCGAGTGCAAACCTACAGAAGCACTTCGGATGCGTATTCTCCATGAAGCAATCCAAACACATCGGACGATCCCTCGCGCCGGGACACTCGCGGAATTCCCGGCCATCCAAGCCGATCTGCGCGTTGCAGCGGACGCAACTGAAGTGCTCGCGGTGCCACAAACGCCGGAGACTGTAGATCACGTGCCCAGAATCGGCTTCCTTCTCCGTGACGGGTAGACGACAACTAGCGCAGCGCAGTCCGCTGCTGTTGGCGTCGATCCGGCGTCCCACGTTGATCGCATTGCTTTGGAGAGACGAGGAAGCCGCCGCGGACGTCGGAGGCGCTTCGGAAGCAGAAGAAATAGACGAGCGCGCTTCGCCGAGCGTCAGCACCGTCGTTGAAGTGTGCACGATGCCTGCCGCCTGGAATTGTGGAGATTAGCTGGGAGAGCGGGAGCGGAACAACCATCTCGGATCTCAATACGAGCGAAATGACATTTCCACGTCACTCCGGTGCGGCAGACGTCCGCAGCGGCGACTGCAGAAGGCACTTTCCGTGCAGTGAACAGTCGCGATCGGTCGATGGCGCCTCAAGTTCTCAATCCAGCGTTTCCCTATCACGTGGAGTTCGGTAGGCGCTTTTATTCCATCGCGAAATACCGCAAAACTCGCAATTTAGGCGATGAATCTAGCGGAAACACGACGTCGACGTGGGTGACCGGTCTACCGAAGCTCGCGGTGCCCGCTGGGAGCGGAGAATACTTCGATGGAGTCGTGCGTTACGTGAAAAGTAAGTTTTCAATCCGGAAAACTTGAAAAACCAGGACTTTCAGGCTGGACGACTGTGTTCGTTCAGTTGACGAACGCGAGCGCACGCCTAAACGAGATGCAGACGCTGTTGGACGCGGATGAGTTGAGTTCGCTGGAGAACGCGGTGAAAGGATCACTCGGCGTCGTGCAGTTCGGCGCAAGCGACGAATTCTTCCGCGTCCTCGTGCTTGCACGCAAGAGTCCGGTCCTTGTGAACGTGCTGTTCGTGGATTACGGTAATGCCGAAGAGATCGACCGACGAATCGTTTTCGAAATGCCGCAGAAGCTGCAGGCGCTCCCCGCACAGGCGATTCCGATCAAAATCGACCTCTCGGCAGTTGGACATCGCATGCGCTTCGGCGACTTCCGTCAGAAGATTCAAGATGCCGAAGTTTCTCTTCTGTTGGGCGAATCCACCGTCAAAGGACGCTTCGGCGCTTCGATATTCGTGTACGATGCCGAGCAACAAGTAATTTCGTTGGAGGGAGCCGTAGGATCGCGTCAGTCGATCAGAAAAAGGTGAAAATTGCAGAATCGCGAGTAATTCTTGATTTTCTGTTAAGTTCTGGCTCGAGGCGCCTGGGAAGGACAAAGACTTCACCGAAAACGACAACTTGGCTCCCTCCGATCACCAAGAACGGATCCGCGCTGTCTTCTACGACTCCGTGGACACCGCCGACCGAGAAACTGTTGGCTGATCCACCGGGCGGAATCGCCTCAACGACAGAATCTCCGGTTTTCACCCCACACGACGCGATCTGGATGGGATTCGCCGCATTCATCGCGTTCGTGGTGATCGCCGCGTCCTATGTTCTCCTCTGTGTGACTACGCGATGCGCCAAGAAGATGATCGCTTCTAGAAGGTAAACGGTACTTGAAAATGACGATTTCTGACTGAATTTCAGAAGCGCGGAAGCCTCGCGTGGGGAAGGAAACAGCCAGAACCTCCTCTCATCCACCAGAAGCACCGCGGAGTCCCGTGAACACCACACATGACGCTGAAGGAGAGCGCGCGAAGGCGGGCAAGAGTTTCTTCACGCTGCAGTCGATTCCGAACGCGATTTCCCTCATGGGACCCGACCTCCACGTTCGCGATGTGCGGAAAGCAACGCGAAGTCGGATTCTCGCTCCTGTGCCTGCTTTCACCGATGTCAACGCGGTCAATGCTACTCCGAGGATGGTGCCCAGCGGTAAGTGAATTGATTAACATGCGCAACCACCAGGAGTTCATTGCAGAAGCACCTGAATCCACCCAACATTCAAGCATCCCAAGGAAAACGTTCTCCGTCATTTCCGCGAGCTCCCTGAACAGCGAACCGGCCGTCTTTCAATACGCGGACTCCATCCATGACTCAGACTACGACCTTGGCTCCCCCTTCAAGGAGTTCTCTCCGAAATTGTGACTGAAATGTTTGTTGTTAGAGTTTGTGCGTATAAAGGGAAGAGGAATGTAGAAAGAAGCATCTGAGAAGCAAAGCTATGCGTCCCATTTCATTCTCCGACCTAATTTAATGTTTTATAATGAATTTTTCTAAAACCCCACACATTCTCTCGTTTATCGTACATATATTCAATGAGAAATTAACACAGGAGTTCTCTACGCTGTTGTTGTAATAAATTAAGCCAACGTCTGTTACGAATTTCTGGGTCTTCCGAGAGCTGAAACATGGCGAAATCATGTCAAAATCGTGAAATCAAACACAAACCAGAGGATGCGCCAATTCAACGGTTCGCTCTGCCGGCTGCTCCGATGTTTCGGTGGCCATCGTTGTGGCGCGAGCGGACGGCTCAAAGATAGCGCGGTCGTGCGCACGCTGCTTCTTCTCGAGTTCAGAATAGCCCGTTCCATCCTTCCTCATACGACCCCCGGCTCCTCCAGAGGTCGATTTGTATTCGGAAGGCCGGAATCCGCCAGTTTCCGTATCGATTCGTTCGATTTCTCGTGTAAGCCGAGCTGAGTCAGAAGCGGAGACGGAGTAATCTAAAATTTGAAGTCATCGGTTATTCAGGGACAACGAGTGAAGCTCGTTCAATGCAAAGCAAAATCGTTGCAATGTTGCAGCTCTTCACAGTGAAAAATTTGAGTAACACGCGTTTGCAACGTTGCAACATCGAAATTTTCGTCACTTCATATTCAAATTGCTCACCCGAGCTTCTGGCGTCCGCGTTGCTTGTCGACGCCTCCGTCAGCTCTCTCTTGGCTTCATCCAACTGCGATTTCATCCGATTCTTCACCGCTTCGATGCCTTTCGCCGCGCTCCGCGAAGATGAGCGATTCTCGTCATCATGGCGCCTGAACTCCGCTGAATATTAGCTTAGAATCAGCTGAAACATACCCAGAATAGCTGTCGCGATCCCTCGAACGATCCCTGCGTCCGCCTTTCGGTGATTTCGACCTTCTACGTCCCATTTCTTGCACTGAAATCAGCGAAACTCGGATATTCGAAAATACAGCAATTGGTCGAATTCTCGCACGTTCGTTCGCGTGTTTCATATGTGTGACTTTATGCTCTAATGTAGCTTTGTTGTGAATCCTATGAGCTGCTTTCGACTTCCTATGGCCTAAAACAGCGAATTTGTTGAGAATTGCAAGCGAAAACATCCAAAAAACACCAAAAACAAAGTCTAAAATTTAATTTCAGGTCCCGCCGCGATAACAGCCCTCCATCCTACTACAGTAATCGCGTCGTTGCTTAAGCTCGTAGGTTCGCGCACGGCCCTAGATCAGTTGAGGTCGCTTCGGTACTTTGGGCCCGTGCAGGATTGTATCGCGCCTTTGCGGCTGACACTTCCGGAACGCGCAGTTGCAATGTGGTTGGTCGGATGGTTGTCACCACAATTGTGATCATTTTGTATCGGATTTTTGTTATTTTAGGTGGCCTATGATCTGCAACTGTAGCCTACTACTAATTATTGTGTTCGTTATTGATTTCTTATGGTTTTCCACTGTTGCGGTGATTTTGTATGGCGCTAATTGCACCGATTGGCTGATTATCCCGCGCGTTTTTCGTTTGTTTGATTTTTAAATGTAGGAAATGTCTAATGTTCGGTGTTTTCATCAGCTGAAAGCGAGAAAATGTGTTTTTTGATCTATTTTTGTGATTTACTGGAGTTATGGGGCTGATTGAAGCAATTTATAGACGGATATGAGTTTTAAATGGCTTGGAGTACATGAAATAGCTAGAAAAGCGTATTTTAGCTCTATTTTGAGGTGTTTTTTTAGTTTTTCGGGAAGTTATTTTGAGCATTCATTAGCCTAAATTGACATTAGTTGATTTTATTAGTTGATTTGCGTTTCTTCGTTGACACTGCATTTCTCGGGTATTTTAGAATAATTGTCATCAACAAAGAGACTAGTCAGTCCTGTATTAACGGTCAAAAGGCTGTTTTATTTTATTTTATTTACTAGCAAGATCACTGAGATTGGGAATCAGAAGTTTTTTTCATATTCTTTTACTGATTGTGCCACTCGCGCTTCCTTATTCTTTCGTGAAAAGCATGCATTCGCGCCTAGAAGCACTCTCTACAACGTCATTCAATTCAGAACACAAAATGGGTGGAAAGTTTCGTCACCGCTTGTCGGGTGCGAAAGTGAAGAACAAAGTTCCGAAAGGAATGACATCGGAGAGTAATCCCACCAAGAGTCGCTTCCGGGATGCTGCGAGGGGAGTACGACTTAACGGACAAACGCCTCTCGTCGCAGTTGACGACCAATTTCCGTCGGTCAGCTCAGCTGAGCACAAGAACGACCTCGTTCTCGAGCAGATCCCGCTTGATTCTATGAGCCTCGGCGGAGACGACGAAGCACCGGAATCTTCCTCGCGTTGTGATGACGCACGAAGCACACTCTCCAATGGGTCGGCGCTCACCCACTACTCGGGGTTCACAACCTGTACGAATGCGAATTTCGACGTCGTACACAGAATCTGGAAGTGAGTTTGTTATAGAATAGGCTGAAAATAGTTTATTTACTTCCAGATCCGGCTCAAACCTGCAATCAGATGTCGTTGCGGTTCTTGCAGCAGTCGCTGAGATCATCAAGGAGAAGGGCGGAACTGAATCCGACACTGAATACTTTGCTGCGCTATTGGGTGCTTTGGACAGTACGCCTAAGGATGAAACTGACCGTGTGGGCGCTACTGCTTATTTATTAAGCTTGATTGTCAAGAAGGTTGGAAAGGATGTCCTGCAGTCGAGTTTTTCGCAAAGTTGCAAGGTAGGCTAGTTTTATCATTTTTAGACCCTGATTTTTGGGATCTTTTTAGATTCTAACTGACAAGCTCGCTGAACAGTGTGAAGCTGCAAACCCCGTTGCCCTGAAAAACATTATTCAAGTTCTTGGATTCGTTCTGCGCGCTCAGTCGATTTCGATTTGGCAGTTCGCAAACAACAAGTAAGTCTTTGTTGAATTACGGACGAGGGTGTGATTTGCCGATTTGCAGGAACCTCCTGGTTTCGATCTCACAATTTGTTATGCACGAGAAGCCTTGGGTTCGCACTATGGCCCGTCGTATAGTCCGTTCGATCCTCACGGATCCGGTGAAGGCTCTCGAAAATGGTCTCCATCCCGGAGCTTCTGCTGTTGGTCAATTCGTTTCCAGTCGTATTGAAGATGTTGATGACACGAGTGCCGCGCGACTGCTGTGCCTTCTTGAAGGATGCCTCTACAAGATGCCTAGCGATATTTTCGGTCGAATGGCAATCTCGATCCTCAAATTGACCACAAGACCAAATGGATCGTTGAAGTGCACCGCTCTCCAGTGCTTGCAACGCACGCTGCAACAACAACCCTCCGATGTTGTGCTTCCGATTGAATGGAACGTAGAACTCATCGAGCGAATCCGCGCAGCTGCACCCCCATCGAACGATGTTGCAGTTTGCGCCTATTGGATGCAAGCGCTAGCCGAAGCGCACGTGTGCTTGTCGACGAAGAACGCCGCGAAATCTCGCACTCTACTCGATGGCACAATCTCTATCATCGTAAAGGTCTTCGACACCGCGAATGATGCTTTGGGCAAAGTTGCTCAGTCGATCATCGCACGCTTGATCGACTTCTCCGTGAAACAAGACGGAGTCACTGGAATTGCTTTCCTGTCGAAACTGGGCGAGGCGATGACACTCCCCAACGCCAGCGTCTGGAAGTACATTCTGAAGTCCTACATCAAGCTGTTCGAAGTTGTGGGATCTGCGCTTATTGGAGATGAACTCGCTGCAACGCTGAAGTCTTTGGCTGAACTCCGCGAAAGTGACGAATGCTTCTGCAAGGGTGATTTGGATATGGTAAGTCGTTTTAGAAAAAGCGGCACGTTTAACCAGCCTTTTCCAGGCTATTGGAGCTGCCGTTCGCTATGTCGGAGTGCCAACCGTACTCTTCGCGATTCCCCTTGACATTGATGTGTCAGCCGTAGTGCTCGCGACCGAGTTCCGTCGTTCGTGGATTCTGCCGGTGCTCCGCGTAAACATTCACCGAGCTCCGCTTGCCTACTTTATCCGTGTCTTCTTGCCACTTGCGAGCTCGATCCACCGGCGACTCGCCAGTATGGAGCCTCTGACGAAACGCCTTTACACGCTGATTGAAACTCAAATGTGGGAGCTTTTGCCCAGCTTCTGCTCTTCCGCTAACGACTTTGAGACATCGTTCACGGAATTCGCTCCCGTTCTGGGAACTGCGATCAATGAGCGCCTGGATATCCGCTCGATTCTCCTTTCTTCGCTGCGATCGTCGCTGCGTTTCGCTTTGCAGCCTGATGCTCCTATTGAACGCCGAGCTGTTATGACGAACTTTGCCAAGAACTTTATGCCTATTCTCTTCAATTTGTACTCTACGACCGACGAGGAACACAGCGGTCATGGCTATGATGTGAATGGCTGTCGTCTGTCCGTATTGGAGACAATTAGGCTCTACGTGGAAGTCACCCCTGAAGATTTGTTGGAACGTTTCACTGATATTGCAATCGATAAGTGCTCTGATGAGGAGAATGTGCTTGAAGTCAAGGTACGTAAAACCAACCAACTTTATTAGTCGATATTCGTGTTTTTAGCTGCATATGATGGATATCATCGCCGCCTTGTGTGGATCGGCCAACATCAAGTGTTTGAACAAGATTCTGTCTGCTGTTCAGTCGTATTTCGATCAGCGCGACAATCCGTTCCAGAAAAAGGCATTCCGCGTTCTTGAGGAGCTCTTTAAAAGACGCTCGGAGAAGGAACTCGCGACGTTTTTCGCTGAAAACGATGCTGTTTTCGACAACGTCATTTCTCTCGGTTTGGATTGCGTGGCTCCTCAAGCTCGTGGTGCTCTTACATCCATCTATCGCTATGTAGGTTACGAAGCAGAGTTAGAGGCCCTAATGACAGTTTTTAGATCATTACTGAATTTGAGAGTTTCGACAAGCTCAAGTGTTTTGTTGCTAAGGTGATCACTCAAGTGGTGCTTTGCCTGGACAAGGATAACAATCGCCACACAAGAGCAAATGCTGCAAAAGCATTCCAGGAGATCTGCTTGCGGTTGACCGAACTGCGCCCTGTGGAAGATGAAGTCACTCTTAGTCCCCTTGATCCGGTTTTGACTCCTATCTATGATATTGTAACTCCGATGGCGGGCGTTGAAGGCGACTGCACCATCAATCTCCAAGGCTCTCGTAGTCACCTGGTCGCCTTGAACATAGTCACCCAGAAGTACATGCGCATTCTGAACGCCGCGGCTCTTAGTCGTCTTGTCGCCCATGCGTGCTCGTGGATTAACGATGGCCGCCCAGCTGTGCGTCTTCTCTCGATTCGTCTGCTGCGAATGCTCGTCACCAAGATGCCTGGCTACGCTCTTCATCAGTTTAAGGTATTGTAATCCATCCATCTGATTAGTTTTTCATAAAAAAAAAACGTTTAGGAAATTATGATGCAATCTACGTTCAGTCAGCTCTCCGCCGACGTTACTCACCGAGTGCGTAAGGCGAACAGATTGCTCCTCGAAGCGCTCGTTGAACGCTTTGGCAGTACGGAAGTTGCACGCAACACCGACAAGTCCGAGTGGCTTAAACAGGTCAAGAATATCGAAAAGTCGACTCGCCGCAAGGCTCGTCAGCAGAGCGGCGGCAACGTCGAGATGAGCGACGATGACGACGAGAGCGACGACGGACGTTCAGCGTTGAGTAACACGCGCACCGCGAACGCCGACACGATTCTCGGACTTTTGGAGGACTCTGACGATGAGCCGAGCGACGATGAGATGCCCACCGCGGGCATGCGACGGGCGCCGAAAACCGCTGGATCGGTGTGGCTGCGCGAGGGAGACGACGACAACATGATGGACTTGCTGGACCAGAAGTCGCTGATAGAGAAGGTGACCACATCGAAGCCGACGCACCCCACCGAAAAGAAGCGCACTATTTCGCTACCTGAAGAGTTCAAGTTTGACAAGAGCGGCAAGTTGGTCGTCAAGGAGATCATCGAAGAGATGCCGATGAAATCTCGTAAGCGCCCGGCGTTGGACGACTTTGACGACTCGGACAACAACAGCGACGATGAAAGTGATGAGAAAAAGCAGGATGACAAGAAGGTTAGTACCAGCTTGAAATGTTTCAAATTGATTTTGTGAATTTCAGTCAGTTGCAAAATCGTACAAATCTGGCGGTGTCGGAATCCACCGTAAATTGGGTGGCAACAACGATTCCCAGAGACCCAAGTATTCCAAGTCTATGAAGGTGAAGAAGCCAGGAAACAAGTCGAATCTCCAACCTTACGAGTATATTCCGCTGAGAAAGAAGAAGAAGGGCAAGAAGGCGTAAACGGCGGCGCGGCAGTGGTGAAATTAACAGTTCTTTGTTGTTATTTGTTGATTTTGCAAAAGATTTTATGCGCTAGTACATAATAAGAAGTCTAGTTTGAGAGGCGGTGAGGGGTTCGTTCCCCGTGTATGTGATGTTGCAATGAGTTTTTGCCTCAAACGAGAGTTTTGTCAGGCGATGTCCGTCAGGAGGTTGGCGACCGCCGCTAGGAATCGCCTTCGCGAAGCGTACTCCACGCTCGGGTTGGAAGACGGCGATAAGCATGTAAAGGAACGGTTTCTAAAGCTCATCAGAAAATTTCACCCGGATTCAGGAAACGTCGAGGTTTGTGTCTAGACTTTGATCGATTTGCAAGAAGAGAGACGGTTGCATCATGTTTTTGTCTCAGATTGCAACATTGCAAACGGGAAATGATACTTCAGATGTGAGACGCGATCTGCTCCAATGCTACAAACACGACTTTAAACTTTTGTAAATCAATTGCCTAACAGTTAACTGACGCGAAAAAAAACTTTACCGGGAGTGGGGTTCGAACCCACGACGGATCACTCCGATTGGAACTTAAGTCCAACGCCTTAACCACTCGGCCATCCCGGTGATACGTGTCAGATGTGTAGTTCGGTATATATAGCGAAAGTTGGTGAAACGTTTCATTGCAAAACATTGAGAAACAAGTTTTGCGAACAAATTGCCACGTTGCGCAGTCTGAACGATGTTTCAATTTTCGTTGCAACGTTCCAGACTGTCTGACCACATCCGCTTTCAGGCTTCCGCAGAGAAATTCATCGAAATCAAGCGGGCGTACGAGTTGATTTCGCAAAGTCTCGCGACCACCCACAACGACAACGTGGACGAACTCATCGAGAAGTCTGTCTACGACATTCGTCACAAAGCACCGCAGCATCGACAATATCTCGAGTTTGAGGGTTACGGTAGCGGGACGCCCAGTCAACGCCACAAACAGTATCAGCAATTCCGCGTGGCGCGCGCCGTTGAGTGCGCGAGCGAGTTTGTCATCGAGAAAGCGTGGAGTCAGGACAGTATGGTGGGAATTGCTGTACGAGTACGGTATAGAAATTGTTAGTTTTAGCATGAAAACGAGAACCAACTGATGAACAGAGGCGTCACTCGCGCTGAAGCCTACTACGCGAAGAAACAGAAAACAACGTAAGGGTTACGGTAGTTGAGACTACGGCGAGAGTGACTGTCTGAAACAGTTTCTCTAGAACAGGCTGATTCCGACCGCTCTATACGCAAAACGCGGTCGAAAATGACGTTTTTTGAATTAATTACGCTAATTACAGTAACCTGATCGAACGAATGGTGGAAGACATGATTCAAGCATCGATGAAACAGGGCGGATTCCGGAATCTGAAAGGCACGGGGAAGCCGCTCGAGATGGACGAATCGAATCCCTACATCGACGACACGGAAATGCGAATCAACAAAATTCTGATCAGAAACGGCTTCTCGCCTCTTTGGATCATGAAAGAAGGCGAAATCCGCGACGATCTGACCTTCGTTCGCGAGCAAATCCGTATGGAACGTGCAATTCTGCTCAAAACGGGCACGGAAGGCGAGCGGCAATGGCAAGAGGCGGTCGAACACCTTCGTACAACGCTGGAGAAAGTGAACAAAGCAATTCGGGACTTTAATCTGATTGTCCCCTCGCTGAATCGTCAGCTCTTCCCGCTCAACGCAGAAAAGGAGCTTCGGAGAGCGGAGGAAGACGTGGAAACGGACTCAAAGTGGATTTTAAAAGCTGAAAAGTTTCTGGAGAAGAAGGTTCGCGCAGATCGAAGCGCAATGGATGGCGGAAGCGTGTTTGGTGATTTTCTGAGAGAACTGAGCAAGTTGTTGCGAGTTTATAGATCGAAAGGGTGATGTAGATAAAGATTTCAATGCTTTCTTCAACCAAGAGCTATGCAGAGCGTGCTTAAACTAAATCACTGCTTTGTATCCGCAGATCTGACAAGCTGAATATGGACACACCGTAGTTTCCGCCGGTAGGATTCCATTCAGCAGAAGTTGCACCGGAACCGATTGCCCGCGATAACTGATCATTTCCGAGTGCGATTTGCGTGCCAATCGAGGGAAGATTTTAAAAGCCGCCTTGATTTCGTTCTCGGAGCTCAAATCGTTCTCTGTTTACTAGATAATCCGGGTTAGGCCCCATGCGTGGGTGTTAGGGCTCTGTTTCAACGGCGAATGCCTGACGGCGGCGTCTATGTTGAAGTGATCGCTTCGCTCCCATATTAACCTCGAAATTTAAATAAAAAATCAAAGAGTACGGTAGCATTGCGCGCTCGCGTTTGAACGTACGATTAACACGTTTCGCAGCACAATATCTTCTTTTATGTCGTTTGATCGCTCTGAATCGTCATTCAAAATCGATCGACGATGAGCGTTCGTCTTCAAAACAAGTGAGTTTCGGTCGCAAATCCGCTTTCAATTGATGAATTTTAAGATGTGCAGAACAATCAGAAGTGATCGACTGGGCGACTGGTAACGTCGTCGCCTAACAAACGAACGACCGTAGGTTTGCGTTCCAAAGCAATCGGAACGGAGTGCCGCAACCAATACCGCTTCGAATCAAATTTTTCAAAATTTGTCGTTTTTTCCTTTTTGTGAGTTGAAAGCTTTCATTTACAGTCACACGATGCAGTTTGCGAAAATCGTAAAGTTCATCTTCTCGTGGATTATGGCTGTCATCGGCAAAGTCGTCGAGATTTATCTTGGCGAACTACTCCCCGAAGGCATCGTTTGCTCCAAACGATCGCCACCACTGTCTCAGGAGCCGCAAAAAGCGCAGTTACGCCAATGGAGGAGTTAGAAATTGCCAAACAAACTGTAACCGATTGGTTCAACTTCATACGGTAGGCTAAATCACAACAAAACAAAACCCATTGTTTGGTTTACAGAGAAGACGTATGTCAAGAGTGGGTGATTCGTCATCAGGCTGCTCACAAGCTTGGAGGAGTTAACAAAATTGTGGAAATAGACGAGTCGCTTTTTTTCAAGGCGAAATATAACCGTGGCCGAGGGGCGTTTGGAATGGTAGAACGCCGCGAGAACAAGAAGGTTCCCATGCAAGTACGCCTGTCTCCGGGTGCGCAGCGAAATGCTGAAACTCTCTGAAAACTGAAAAATGTTGAAAGATCCTTTCATTTACCGTCACACGATGCAGTTCGCGAAAATCGTAAAGTTCGTCTTCTCGTGGATCATGGCTGTCATCGGCAAAGTCGTCAGGATTTATCTTGGCAAATTACTCCCCGAAGGCATCGTTTGCTCCAAACGATCGCCACAACTGTCTCAGGAGCCGCAAAAAGCGCAGTTTTGGCAGCGCCCCAGCTGATTGGACAACTTTGGAAGAGATTGAAGTCGCTGAAACCGAGACCGCCGTCTTTATTCCTAAATCCGCTTATCCCTGATTGTGTTACAGATGTTACACTCTCAATAAATCCGCCTTCAAAGACGGTCGTGCCTTTGCTTCCCTCTCTATTTGTACCACAAGACGAGCTCCTAGTTAGCCTTCATAATTCCGGCAATTCAAACTTTTCCCCTGTAATTCTTGACCTCTTAACCTTCCTAAAGGAGGTCACCTTCATGCTTATCACATTCTACATCTCTCGTTCTTCGCATTTCCACCAAACCAAACCAATTCACTGTCCTCGCTACAGGATGCTCTTTTCATTGGTTTTCGTACTCATCACAGTCCTCGTGCATTCATCGTTCTCCTCGCCGCTGAAATCTTTTGACCTTGACGAATCGGATTTTGTGCCGCGCGTTTGCATCGAAATCATCAACAACGACAATCCGTTCGTTCAGGTAAGCGTTTTCTGGTTTTTTCAGGCTCAAATCAACGCATTTCAGGAAATCATCTGGCGATCGACAAAGGAAATCAACGACAAATTCGACGACAAGTTCTATTTGCTTCCCCTAAAGTCGATCAAAGCGAAGAGGAACGCTTGCGTCGCTGGCTATGAATATCTGCTAGAGTTTCAAGTCGTTCAGTCGGTTTATGCTAAAACGGTACCTTAAGAACGCCATTTCATGTTCTAATTGACGTTCAGGAGGTGCTGTTCGATGATCTGAAGGATTTTCCAGTTGATTTCGACGGATTTGGTCAAGTTCTCGTTTGCAAGACGAACGTCTACGAGGAGCCATTCGGGAAACGAGAGCAAATCTCTATTGAAAACTGCACGAACGTGTAACCATTTCCTATCCGCTGTAATGTGAACCCCAAGATACGGTAGTTGAATGAAAACATTTTATTCGAGGCAAAAATGAGTTTATTAGAACCAAAATATACCAAAACAACGATTCCAAACGCAAAATTTCCAAAAATGGTCTCAAAACGATTAAAGCGCAGAGTACAAAATTGTCAAAATTGCATGCAGCAAATAGAAGGTGTAAGTAGCCGAAAATTTTCAAGTGCTAACAAGAGGATTACGGTAGTAGTTTGTGGTGAAAAGAACCCAAATACAAAAGCGTCACAGGAGCCTAGAGATTACGGTATTATGCACAAGACACACTCAGGATAGCGCTCGAAAAGGAAAGTAGTGGTGCTAAACTAAGCGATAAAGGAGTACAGTAGGCCTGGGGTTACGGAAAGCTTGACAACTATGTGGATCAAAACGTGATAAAGTGCTCGATTACGGTAGAAATGCGAATTGCGCATGCTCAACAAAAACACTCATGATACAGTAACCAGGTTATGGTAGCGGTGGGAATGATCACTACGTGTGAGCGGCTAAAGCACAGAACAAGAAAAAAGACTACGGATTACGCAAGTTACGAGCACAAATGGGTGTTTTTGAAGCTACAGTAAGATTTGAGCAATTATTCAACGATTACGCTACGGTGATTGAGCAAAGATTCAGTGAATTCTGAAGGAATTTCGGCTCGTGTGGTGAGTGGAATTCATACATGCGCTGGCAATGAGATGAGATGAGGGTGAGCGATTACGGTAGAAGGCACTTTGGTGAGGAAGACCGTGAAGCATTGGACAGACAAGATTGTTGGCGGTAGACAAACGATGTTACGGTATCCGAGTGAGGTGTGACAATTGAGTAGTCGACTGAACGATAGCGATAAGCAAATAGACTGCGACTGCGAATTGTGCTTAAAGTGAAAATAACGATAAGTATGGGTTACCGAGTGGTTACTAACCATATTTTGTTGGGAGAATCGCCAGCAGAGAGAGAGTGCGAGGAAAGGGAAAATGTGCGAAATTCTAAAGAAAACCGACAATTTGAGCGATAATCGCTTACAAATGAGGGTTTTGGGAGATGAAGCTCAATTGAGTGTTCAGAAGAGAGAGGCACAGCGTTGATCAGGCGCGGATTCAGAGCAGTTGGATGCTTTGGAGCGGTTAATTGAATTCAAGGTGCCACAAGGTGATTTGATCTTTCGAATTTGACTTGGAGGAGTACGGTAGGCTGATCGCAAGGTTTCCGAGGTGTTCAAAAGTTGAGAAACAATGCTTGCGGATTCGAAGGGGTCTGTGGCCGGTCACAAGGTGCACGAAAACGTCCCAAAAAGTGGAATTTGGTGGTTTTGAACAGTCCTCTTGATTTGATCTTTGGATAAGCGAAATCGCGTTAGGAGTTTCTTCGAGTTGATACTTTCGGATTGAAAATCTAAAATAAAAGAAAATCGATGAAAATCAATGAATTTCAAGACTTACAGTTTTGGGATCAAATCCCTCCGCGTGATCGACAAATGTAGGCGCTCTAGACTCTGAAGGAAGACCACAATTTTAAGCGAAAATCGCTTACAAAGACAGAAAAAGCCAGAAGAGGGTTTTCGTTTCCGTTTTCGATTTCGTCATTTTGGAGGAATTTGGCTTGTTTATGAGATCATTGACTCGCGTCCCTCTGAAGTACGGTAGCGGTTGGGCGGGCGCTGTTCTTACGGATTCGAAAAGTTGGCGGCATTTTTCGATTTGGCACTGTGGGTACGGTTCAGCTTGGTTGAAGAAGAAAAAACGAGTTTTTGGTTTGGAGTTCTGATGTACACGGTAGCGGGCGCTCCTCTTAGGTGGTTTTTGCGGTTTGCAGCGATTGAGTTGGTGAAACTTGACGGTCGGCGACAAGTCTGAAGAAGAGACGCTTTTGGCGAAAACGGCCTTACGAGCGGGTGGAATTGGAATTCTGGGCTGCGTCGGAAAATCCGTCAAAAGGTGTTGTCAGAGTTGCTTTGAGTTGAAGCTTGATTTTGGGGGCTTGAAAACGCGTTCTGTGGTCTGTCTGAATTGATGACGATTTTGAGAAAATTGACCTCACAGGTGGGCGGCTGAAAGACGAGCCGTTGAGATCGCACAGATAGGGCGATTTGCTTTTACCGTGTTGGGTTGGAGGCGCTCCGCAGACTAGCCTAGAGAGGCTCACAGAGAACACACACAGAGAGAGAGAGGCTTCTCTGAAGAAAAAGCACGATTTTGAGCGACAATCGCTTACGAAGAAGGAGCGAATTCGCAGATTTCAGACCTTCTAGACCAGCACAACGGTTCCAAAGTGAGTATGAAAATACGTTTATGCGGCAGCGAGACGACGAGATTCCACAAAAAATCGATTTGCGCTCTCCTGCAGTACGGTAATGGTTGCTCACAGCGCGGTCTTACGGTAATCGCAGGCAGGATTGTAGGTTTGTTTGCTTCAGGTAGAAAGGCGAAAATCGCAGGAATTCGAGTGTTTTGGAGATTTCGGCTTAGGATAGATCAGACGATGCTTTCGGAGATGATTTTGATTTTGGCGACAAGCGAGCTGATGAACGATTCGGATGGCGGAAAACCACAAAAAACGCGTTGAGCGGCGCTGAAGTGAAGAAGAGTTGGACAGAATTGGTCTTACGAGCAAGCGGCCATTGGGTGCAGTCTTAACAGCAGAAAACAGTTTCAAAAACTGCAGCAAATTGATGGTCTCACCGAGTTGTTTGGGGAGCTCTCCGCGTCATCGACAGGTTCAGTGCTCACGATTCGTTTGTCTCGTCTTGGCTTAGACTCAGCGGACCCTGGTTCTGAAGGAAACCGCCATTTTGAGAGACAATCGCTTACAAAAACGCCGTGTTTTTCAGTCTCTGTTGCAGCGATTCGACTTTTCAAATTGGCTTTTGGCTCCTGGACAGAACGCTTGCTTGCATTTAGCCTTAGCTTCCGCTCGGATTCTGAAGGAAGACCACTTTCGGGCGACAATCGCTTACGAGTCTGCAGCCAATCGGCGCCTCAACGTGGGGTTCCGCGTCAGAATGACCGCACAAATCAACGGATTTCTCCCTGCGATCGGACATGTCTTGCTCTCTTGCTCTATAGTACGGTAGCTTTCGCGTTCCAGGCACAGCGCTTCTTTGAAAGGCATTTTTCGGGTATTTGTAGCTACTTTTCTCAATTCACACAATAGCTGCGTTTCCTTTAGCTTCGTCTTTGGCCCAGATTCTGAAGGAAGACCACGTTTTGCACAGCAATTGCTTACGAAGAGCAGGGCGTTTGGTCTCAGCGTGGTGTCCGCTTCAGAATGTCTCTCCCGTGGTTCTGGAGTACGGTAGCGGCGCTGTCTTACAGGATACAAGAAACTGCTCAGGTCAGCCTGAAGCAGAAGAGCTCTTGGGCGAAAACTGTCTTACGAGCGTCAATTTGGGGATTTTGAGAATGCGTTAGAGTAGCTCTGCTTGCTGCTTCTCCGGTCTAGCTTGGCTTTTAGAGTCTGCGACTCTGGCTCTGAAGGAAGACCACCATTTTGAGCGACAATCGCTTACAAGACAGAAGGGAACAGGCTTGCTTTAGCGCGTCGGCTTCAAATTGGCTTTTTGGCTCCTTGACAGAACGGCTTCCACGATTTCTGCGCTCCTTGGCTTAACGGTCCCAACTCGGGGGATTCGGTTCTGAAGGAGAAGACCACGCGTTCGACGACAATCGCTTACAAAATGGGATTTTCTGCTTCAGCGATGCGGCCGCACTGTGGGCTTCTTTTCCAGAACGTCGCTCGCGGGTATACGGTAGCGTTTATCCATCCACAGGCTTGTGTCTAGCTCTACGTTTAGCTCTACGTTCTGCTGCTTCATTGGCGAATAGTTGATCGCGAAAAACGCGGGAAATCGATAGGCACGAGAGTATAGAACATCAGTGGAGGCTGCAGGCTATCGGGCATGTAGAAGACCATCATAACAAATGAATTGAATTGCCGCGTAAGTGAAGAGGCGCTTGGCGTAGAAAATGAGGCGTAAAATCACGGATTGAAAGACGTTGAGGTGACTGACGTAGCGTTGGATAGAAATGGCCTTGCGAACGGCATGGATCAATAGAGGCTTAAACACGGAAGTTTGTAATCATAAACTGACGAATCACTCCTCCTACCGGGCAAAGAGGCGGCGACTCCACGTTCACACGCGACGACAAGGGCTCTGCTGAACCAAAAAAACCACGAGAAACGCTTACAAATCGGCTGTTTGTCATTGTAAAATCCGGGAATGGAGAAGAATAGCTGCAATGTCCCTGCGTGACGCGTTCGCGCTCTGAATACGGTAGCGGTTGTCCCAAACGAGCCCCAACGGTCCAACGGATGAAGTTGGCGCGTAGAATAATTAGAAATCTTCGTTTTCTTCGCACAAATCGCACGCTGATTGGCACAGAACCATGACAACGATCGACGGTGATTGATTTGAAACGCGGCATGAGTGATTTCGGCACGAATTCACGCGGTCTGAAGTGAAGCCTTAGCCTTACGCAGAGTAGACGCTCGCGGATAGAGGAGCTCTTAAAAGTGATCGATTGACTGAATTCTGCTCTACAGCACCAGCCTTCTTACCAGTTTTGTTGGATTCCTCTCGGTAGACGACGACACCAAGTGCGCTAATCCTAAGCTTGCGGCTTTTGCGGTTGCTTGGCAGGTGAACACGTTGCTTAGTTAGATTGAACGGCATGCACCCATTTGTAGTACGGTAGCAGCGGTCATGCGAGTTCCAATGAGTTAGATTGTTGAGTTACTTCAGGTTTTTGGAAAAATTCCCGGTGTATTGCTTGCAGTGCTCTCTCTCGCTCGCTGCGGTAAGCGTTGTGCGTGAGCGTCAGAAGGGTTGGACTCGATTCAAATTTGTGTAAACTTGAAAAAGAAGGTCATTCGATGGGACTGAACAGAGGATGAGTGCGCCTACCGTGCTGGGGTGAACATTCTCCGCGAATTGCGACATTTGGATTGGATTCCGTGATCCGTGAACATTAAACAAGCCACTTTGAACTCCATAAATTCCAGAAACAACCGGCCGTGTCACAAGGGTACGGTAGACAAATGAATTGCCCTAATTCAAAGCTTTGTAGACTGAAAAACGCGCTTTGTCACTTCCCAGAGGACATCGGAGGCGCAGAAGCAGGTTGAAAGGATTGAAGTACGGTAGCTGCAGTCCAGGCGAGGATTTTACGGTTCCAGCGACAAAAAAACGAGCGTTTTGGGGTTAAATTCGGCAAAACTTGATCAAAACAAGTAATTTTCGTCCATTTATCGATGCCCATCTGATTCCCATTGGCGCTGAGATTCCCAGTTTGGCACAGAGATGCTCGATTGGTTCAGAGAAAAGAGATTTCAGGTTGAATTTTAAAATCACGAAGAAGCCTTGAATTCTTAAACAAAAACGGCGATGAATCGGTTGATTTTTAACAGCTCTTACCGTGCTGGGTTGAACGGGTTCCAAGTACGGCGACATGGTTTTGAAGACTAGTCACTAGTCAGCGCGATTCCCCCAAAATTGAATTCCACACGAGCACGGCGGCGCAAAACACGACCACATCAACGACCACTCATTCCACCCATCCATCCAGGAGGCACGTAGACAATGCATAGCCCTAATTCAAAGCTTTGTAGATTGAAAGTTGCGCTTTGTCACTTCCCAGTGCAGAGGCAAATTTCCACGAAACACGCGTCGTTCTGAAGTACGGTAGCGTTTGGCCAGGCGCGGCTCCAGCGTTAAAATCGTTCGTTTTGACAGAATTTGATTGAGAAGGTAAATTTGGTCTTGACATTGACGCTCCGCGTACGGTAATAGTTGCCCCAGACGCAGTAAAATCGCAGTTTTCGGGATTTAACAGGGTTGGATAGGTTCTCGATTTCACGGATTTTGTAGTATTGCGTGGGAGAAACTTAAAAAACGAGTTTAATCGGCTGAAAACTAGGAATCGCTCTTACCGTGCTGGGTTGAACAATCGCCGAGTCGACCGACATTCAGCAGGAGGACTAGACATCGCGGGGTACGGTAGGCAATTGACTCGCAGCAAAAAGTGTTCATTCGCAAGAATTTGAAACGCAGTGCCCATCCACGGGGTACGGTAGACAAATGACTTAGCCTAATTGAAGCTTTGTAGACTGAAAAACGCGCCTTGTCACTTCCCAGAGGACATCTGAGGCGCAGAGGCAGGTTGAAAGACGCAATCGGTGCAATCGAAGTACGGTAGCTGCTGTCCAGGCGCGGCTCTAACGGGTTCCAGTGTTGATTTAGCGGCGCAAAGTTGACAGAAATTTGATCAATTCGATGTCCTGATTTTTCCAATGTGCTGAGAGTAGTACGGTATCCAGAGGTCCCACACGCGTTCAACTCCTGATTTCGTCATGGTTTTTGCGACTTGAGATGTTTTGCGCTCTGAATGCGGTCTTCAGTTGCTGTTTGAAACGCGGCTCTTACCGTTCTAGGGTTAACAGACTCCAAGGAAACCGACATACAGTAATTCCAAATGTTCACGTTGCCCCCTTGTTCCATGCGATGTTTCATGATCCAGATCAACAAGTTCTAGGGTACGGTAGCCTGCTCGCTGTCCTCTTTCACGTTTGGTTTTGTGGTCAGGAGTCAAATGTGAAGCTACGATTTTGGCGCCTCCTACGGATTCGATTGAAAACGAGTGTTGTGGTATGGTAGAAGTACGGTAGTTCTTTTGGTTCTAACGAATGTTCCCCGTTTTCTTAAAGCAACATTACTGTAGCATCAAGCGCTCTCCGCAGTTCTCTTACCATTTGTGCCCAACTTGCAGGCGTCAAATCTAGGGTCCCACACACACAGATTGCCTTCATTGTTTCTCTGATATTCCCTTTGGTGCTTCTACAGTATCTGCTGCTGCTGCTTCAGATCTCTAGCGTTCAGAATTCTTCTCCATCATGTCAATGAGGACTACAGTAGCTGGCGACAAAGTGTTGTATTTCCCATATGTTCGTACAAAAGTTGCAAATTCCCAAAACAAGACGCGTAGAGAGCTTGAAAATGATTACGGTAAGCGAAAGCAGCTAAAGAGTTACTGTACCTTTGTTCCCGTTGCGCTCTCAAACCAGCCGACAGAGGTGTGTGCGACTAATTGAGCCGACTACGGTATCGCTTTGGACGAAAAACCGTTAAATTGAAGCTATCGATGCTAAGCTTAGCAGTCTCGATGCGAAAAACGGGTTACGGTAGATGAAAAGTTGGTGAATGTCCTTGTAGCGCGGTGAAAGAGACGAAAAATGTTTGATTGGTCCTATCCGGGTTACGGTAGCGTTGAATTTCGCGATTGCGGCGACCAAAAATTTGAAATCCAATCGAGACGACTGAGGTTACGGTAGAAAACTCCCTATCCACTTCCACGCGGGGTACGGTAGACGTGACCATGAAGTAGGCGCTGCAGCAGGGTACGGTAGCCCAACACTCCCATTCCAGTTCCACAGACGACGGCGCGGGTTACGGTAGACCTCAGGGCGCAGGAAGAAGCGGCGCTTGCGGCGGGTAGACGCTCGGGAGCCCAGTTGTTTGAGTTTCACTCTCACGCGGTGTACGGTATCTCTCAGTTTGCGGTAATTTCAGTTTTCGCGTGTAAAAATCCAATCGAAAATCGTTAAGACCACCCACGTCGATCACCAAAAATCAGAAACTAAAACTCATTAAAACTCAACCTCCACACGCTGTTCTCTTCTCAAATTCCAGGGTTACGGTAGGGGAAAACAGCAGAATTTCGGAGAGAGCCAATTGACAGCTAATTTCCACACACAAAAAACAAAACGAGCAGGAGGATTACGGTAGCGGATTGACCAAAACTGATGAGTAAAGGTGTTTCTTTTGCCAAAGTGCCCAGCGCCAAGAGTACGGTAGAGTAGGTGGTGGAGAGTAAAATTCCATCCAAAACACGAAATTCTCGACTTGCAACTTCCTCCTAGTAACTTTGACCAAAAAAAAAAAACAGCTCTGCGACTACGGTAACAACGGTGAGTAGACTACGGTAGGATAAGGGGCAACTTCTCGCTAAAACTCGTTGTAGGCGCTTCAAACTTACAAACCGGCGGTTTTGATTTTCGCAAAAATTGTTTGTTTGGTATACGGTAGACGGATTATTGATTGATTTTTTGAAATCTCAGGTTTCTGTAACAAAAGTTACGCAGCACGCGCGCCCACGCTTCGGAAAAGTTGCATGTTCGGGCATCATCATCATCATCATCGCAATTCCACGTAAATAATTCCAAACGGCAGAGCGGCCGGTTACGGTAACAAAGTAAAATTCCAGCGATTACGGGTAAACGGTAAAATCTTCTCAGCGGCAGCGGCGAAATCTCGCGGATTACGGTATAGATGGCAGCGGTAAAACTTCCACACTTCTCGCAGCAGCGATAATTATGATAATTCTATCTCAGCGGATTACGGTATTTCTCGGATTACAGTAGTAATTTCAGCGTCAAAAATCCACGGTATACGGTGACGTAAACAGAGCGGGAGAGAGAGGAGAAAAAATTATTTCGGCCACAAAATCCCCAGCGGATACGGTATTTCTCGAATTTTCCTTGTTTTAGGCGGTTGCTCTTCGGCTCTTGCTCTTTCTACCTTTCTCTACCCACAATCGACGGGAAAACTCAAATTACTAGATTTTGACCGCATTTTAGAGGAGGATGGTGGTGTTGATTGTGAAAAATCTGAAATAATCGACATGTGTGTTCGCAGGATTACAGAGAGAGACACACACGAGAGGCGCAATACGCGGAGGACACACACGACGACCACCGTCACACGGAGAGAGGAGAAGAGTGAATGATCAGCTGAGGCGCGAGCGAACGGTTTATATGCGACTACGCGATGCGATGCGGCCACGCCCACACGCGTTGCGAAATGTCGTTGCGGGAGCCGCGGAGGCAGCGCGGACGCGGGAGAGAGCGCAGACGGCCGGGGAAAATCGATTATTGCGAAACGCGCACGCAACACATGAGACCTCCTGTCCATCGCCATCGCCACGACCACCACCTGTGTGGGGTGGGTGGAATATCGAAATTCTGTAAATAACACGCCTCGCGTCATGTGATTACTGTAGATGGCCGATCGGAGATCGCGCATTGGGGGACAACAAAGGGAAGGGGAGAAAAATCAAGTTTTGGTCTTTGGGACAGGTTTTGCGGTATTTTAGGTCTCCTCTGTAAGGACAGGTAAACAGATTTAAATTTTTGAAAAGTCAGCAGGTAACTTGGCGTAGATTGAAGTCAGAATTACTTAAAAAAATCTAAAAAAAATAAAAAAATACGAAATTAAGTTTTGAACGTTGAAAATGTGAATTCCGTTGGTGCATGAATGAGCGTTATGCATAAGGCAGATGTAAACAACTGCATTCTACAGGAATACAGAAGTTAGCTAATACAGAAGAAGCTAAAAAATCAGCCATTTTAAACACGCTAAAAACATTTAAAATTTCTAAATTTGAGATCCAAAAAAGCGTCATTTCGACATGTTCACATTCGGATTACATTGAGAACAGATGATTTTAATTTTAAGGTTGATGATACTGAAAAGCACTTAATTTAACATTTAACACAAAACATTTTGTTGGCCAACGTAAATAAATAAATAATTTTTAATAAATTTTTATTAATTACTTGATTAAAAATAAAATAAAAATCGGCAAAGAAACGAATGCGCGACGCAAGGTAAATAGATGCAATATTAAACCAAATGAAATCATTAATGATTAATAAATAGCAAAAGCACTTATATCGGAATTGAATTTAATAATAAAAAACAAGTTTTGTGCCGTGGAATTAGAGGGTAGCTTTCAGAGACAACAAATTTCAAAATTTCACAACTCAGACATTTCGAAATTATGTGAGAACGTTTCGCAATTTTCGCAAGAACAAAGTGCAAAATTCGAAAATACAACAGGTTTCACAATGTTTAGAGCGTCTTTTCGAAATTTTTCATTTGCATTTTCGATGATATGCATGATTATATGACATGGCTATGAATTTGAGTTTTATTGTTTAAAGCATTGAGTTAAGCGTTTTTCTCAAAACAAGAATTTGAAACAATATAAATTATGAAACACGAGTTGTGTATAATCGTCATGGTTTCGCCATACTTAGATGTGAACATTTAATAAAAAAACAATTTGTTCAAATCAAATGGTCAAATTTGTTGCGCTGAGGTAAATGTGAAATACAGCTGAAATTCATAATATTAGTAGATTAAGTAAAACATATTTCTTTTAGATTTTAAGTTTTAAAGTAAACAACTTTCTAGAACAACTTTGATTTCTTTGAGTTCAATTTTTTAAACAAATATAGTAAATAAATAAAATAAACTTTTACCAAATTTGGATTGGAGGCCAAATTTTTTAGGCAAACAAATTTCTATAATGCAACTTGGGGCTATTGAAATGCGAGCAATGTTAGCATGTTTCAAAATTTGAATTCGAAAATGAGATTTTCGAAAATCGAACAGGTTTATCAGATTTTTTTTAAATTTATGATTTAATTTAAAATTTAAATCTAAACTGAAATTGAAACTTGAAGCTAATAAACAATTGTGAAACACAAATGCGTCACTGTACGAGTACTGCGCAAAGCAAAACAAAGCAAATCATTTTTTACCCAACGTTTTTCTATTTATTTCGATTTTTTATTTTTATCCAACGTTTGTTTGAATTTGTTTTTATTATTCCAATTTAATTATCAACAGACCTGTTTTAATTAATCATTAATCATTTAAGCTTTAATCATTGAAAAACCAGGTTAATAAAATTGCGTAGTGGGAAAGAGTTACTCTTCAATAGTAAGATTTTTGATTTTTAACCGACTCTATAGACGCTTGCTTAGGGGTCACTTTATGCAACAATTCCAAAGCCAAACCACAAATATTCACCTTCTACGGAATGTAGTTAAATAAGTTAAATAATTATGTAAAGAGCTAGATCATAAGAGAATAAATTAACCAAAATTATAACATTAAGTTAAATAATAATAATAAATAATAAGAGTATAGGCAAAAGTCACTGGCTGGTGGGTTATATGAGCTTCAAGTGCGTAGAATTTTCCTCGTTACCTATTTTTAAATAATTGTATGCAATCAAAAAACATAGAAATAAATTCTTTTTGCAACAAAGCACGCGTAGCTACATGGCACAAGGTCATAATTGGTCATAATGAAAGAAGTATTTTTTATAATCCTAACGCTTTATTATAAATTTACTATATCGGTTTTCATTCGATCGCAATTGTTAATTCAAATTGATTAAAAAACGTTATTGACAAATTTTTAAACACCAAAAATCTGTTTTTTTTGTTGAGTAATTTGTAAGAGTAAAGAGTTATTTTTGAAAAGAATTGTTTCTTCCTCGTTATCTATTTCTCAAGGTCTCAAGGATTTTATGAAATTAAGAAATTCAAATAAAATTGAAGCAATATTTTTGGTTTCGAATGTACATATTTCGTTTATTTTTTTGTAATCAACGTTAAACGATTTAATTTTTATATTTTTAAAATTTAAAATTTAATTTTACGTTTATTTTTTAAATTAAAAGACAGATTGGATTTTAGCAACAAATCAAGTACAAATAAAGTATCATTTAGTATCAAATCATGTTTTTAACAAGGTAGCAATGGAAGTGACAAGATGGAGACGCAGTGAGCACGCTTACAATTAGATACACGACACGCACAAGGTCATAATTGGTAATAATGAAAGAAGTAATTTTAATAAACCATTTTTGCTCGAATCGGTTATAAACGCTTGTTTATTATATAGATATTTATTCGATCCGAACTGTTGATTCTGTTTGATTTAAACTTTGATTTAGTTTTTTTTAAACTTTTTAAACAAATTTAAAAACAAACAAATTTTTAAACAAACAAAAACAAATTTTAAAATTTTGAACAATTCAACAAAAATAGACACGAGTTAACATACTTTGAAAATAAATTAAATGAAACGATTATATTATCAACGAGAACGCATGTAAAAAATTCAGTTACAAACAAATAAAGTTTATTTAAAGGATTTATGCTTTTACTAAATATTTCAAATAATTTTTAATTATTTTTTTTGGGTTTTTATCCGATCATTAAATGTTCCATGTTCTAACAGAATTGTAGCCGTTAATAATAATCGATGAAAGCAATTAATTAAGAGCAAATTGATTGTTCATAGTCACATTTATTGAGAATTGCAATTTAAAATGCATTGGTTTAAAGTTGAGTTTTTTTCTACGACAAATTCGTTTCAAAGTTGCAATTGCCATTGTCATAAATACGTTTTTTGATGCTAATGTTTATTAATCATAGGCAACTTTTTGGTTTTAGGTTTGAATATAGTGTAAAACGAAAATTTCTTATTGCGCAAGGCATTATTTTAATTAAATTTATAAATTTCTACATCAAAAACAGTGATTAAACCTTACTGCTACAAAATTAATTTTTGGTTTTGGTTGTTCCACTATTCACACAATATATTGATCTCTTACATTTTAAGCCAATTGGTATGCCACGATGTTTAGTGATTGGATTAAATAAGTACGGAAATTTAAAAAATGACGCGAGCAAACCGAAGAAGTCCAATAAAACACGTAATCCGCAAAGACTGATGTCGTTGGCTTTTTCTAAAAGATAACATAAATTCAAAATAATTTGAAAAAAATTTGAAAAATGCGATTTTTTAGTTTTTTTGTTGTTTTGTGATATTTTCCAGAGGAGATTCAGATCATATAAAACCTAGGTAGTCAAAATAGTATGAAGAGTA
Source organism: Steinernema feltiae (assembly GCA_007213375.1). NCBI lineage: Eukaryota > Metazoa > Nematoda > Chromadorea > Rhabditida > Steinernematidae > Steinernema > Steinernema feltiae. The sequence continues at coordinate 49,634 of MQUG01003706.1, read as the reverse complement.
CTGATCGCAGTACTGATCGCAACCACGCAGCCACGAATACAAGTAAAATTGGTAAAATCTTGTAAAATCTTTAAGTTGGCTATTTAGCATTTAATGCTTTAGCATTGAGCATATTTAGCATTTAGTATTAAACCAAACAAAACATACAACAACGCGACATTTTTTTTGAGCAACAAACACGTAAATAAGGATGGACCTTTAGGACGCGATATTTAGAGCAGACATTTATGAATTTCGTGTTAAATTAAAAACAAAAAATAATTAAAATACGATTTTTTTATACGATTAATTTACTCTTTAAATTCTTTTTTTTTTTTATTAAAATCATTTTTGGTATTTGCGCTTTTGAACCCCAGGTTTTTTAACCGATAAAGCGAATGAACTACTTTGAGACGGTTTGAACTTTGAGACTCTGAGACTTTGAATAGTGTTTGGTTTCGTGCATAAGAATGAAATATTCTTATTTTTTACAATATTTTTTTTCACGCACAGTTGACGTTTGAGGCTGGTAGTTAGTACATTAAATGAACAAAACACTTAAAATCAGATTTTCTTGGATAATAAAATTGAATCAAATTGAGCTCTGCTTACGATGATTAAAATCATATATATTAGGGACTTTTCGATAAATTTCACTACAAATTTTCTTTATACATGTTATTTTTTAAAATTGTATTCTTTTTTGTTCTTTATGAATTTCTATTGAATTGCGAATTAACGAAACTCAAGTTTGACGTCGGTAAAATATTTTTGATCTAATTTTGATCACACATTTAATTTTGCATAATAGTTTACGGGCCAAATTTTAATAATTTGATTTCAATTCCTAATTATTCTTTATTAGAATTTTTTTTAAATATACCAGTTTTTCGATAATCGCGTTCTTCTTAACATCGTTGCATTTAATACACACCTATCTTTTAAGCAATCCTATCAGCACACAATCTAAGAAAATTTTAATTTTAAGTAGTCCAAAAATAACCAACATTTTGTAGGCTTGTATGTCGGAACAGTAGAATCCAAGCCTTAGGCTATCAAGTTATTTAAATTCGATATTTTTAGTTTCCACGGCTCGCATCCGATATTTTAAAAAATGCTTGATTTGTCGGCTTTTTTTTCAATATAAAGAGCTTGTATTTTTGTTTGGTAACTTTAGTTTTTGTGCAATCAAAGCATGAGCAAATCAGCTTTCAATAAAATTTGTAAACGGTAACTAGAAAGGTTCATTTTGAAGCAATTCAAAGTTATGATTCTTATTTTAAATCAGAAAAAATAATTAAATTGTTTGATTTTATTTTTCACATATTAGCAAAGCGAGAAGAAAACGGAACGGGTACGACGCATTTAATGGATAGGCAAATGGCAAATGCTGTTTTTGTCTACTTCATCAAAGTCAGTGTTTGCACGTATTCACGAATATAAATGAATTGTTAAAAAATTGAAAATGCCTAAATTTTGCTCTTCTTTCATATTTCTTCAATTTCTTAACAGCATTTCATTTAATACACACCTATCTTTTAAGCAATCGTATCAGCACACAATCTAAGAAAATTTTAATTTTAAGTAGTCCAAAAATAATCAAAATTTTGTAGGTTCGTATGTCGGAACAGTAGAAAACAGCCAAACAAAAAAACAAAAATATTGGAGTTGTCGTCATCGTCAATACATTCATTTAATTTAATTTAGTAGACACAAATTCGATCATTTTGAACTAAAATTGACGCACGAAACATGAGTTTAAGGCACTGAGGTATGATATTTAAGGTATGATATTGATTCCCGAAACGCAGACAAGTTTTCTTTCTTTGCTTTCATTTTTATGTTTTATTTATCGTTCTCTCAGTTACATTACTCAATAAATAATCTATTTCACGATTAATATGTACAGCAAAAAATAATAATTTAATGATTTGAGATCACTTTGACCAACAGTTTATTTTTAACGTAAATTTGGCTTTATTTTTAACGCTCCTTTAATTATTCAAAGTCGTAAACGTTCGAGACGCAGTAAAAGTGTAGAAAAACGCAATTAAAATTGAGCTTAGATCTTAAACAAAGGAAATAAATTTTTACATTTAAAAAATCATACATGATTAATAACAGTATAATTCTTAGAAATGATCCATGTGAGCTGCAAGAAAGTAAGCAATTTTTAGCAAAAGGTTTGATTAGAGCGCTTCTTGTTTATTAACTATTCCAGTAATTAATAAACACAATATTACAATTTTTCATCACAAGTTCTTAGTAATCGCAGTTTTTAAATTTCAGATTTTAAGTTTCCACGGCTAGCATCTTTTAAAAAATGTTTGATTTGTCGGCATTTAAAAAAAAGATTTAGTATTTTTTAATACAAAGAGCCTATATGGTTTGTTTGGATAATTTAGTTTTTGTGCAATGCTTGAGAAAATCTGCTTTCAATAAGTTTTGTAAACGGTAATTTTTTTATTAGACGTTTTATTACAGCGCTTCTTGTTTAAACTACTCAATTAATTAAATAAATTAAATAAACACCATATTACAATTTTTGATCATAAACGCAGGGTTCTTGGTTAATCGCAGTTTTTGCTTTATTGTTACACGCTTCAATTACACGATGATACATATTAACGATAGGATATAAATGATACAATTTGATATGTAATAATCGCTAGGGAAAAAATAATTAATATTTTCGATACCACAATAATATTTCATATAAAATTAATTCGCAATGTCAATAAAATAATTTAAAGTTTAGCCATTTATGGCTTTTAGGCCGTCGTCGGAAACAAGACTTCAAATAATGAGATTTACAAAAGTTTTTTTTAAACATTTTTGGAAACGTTAATGTCGTTATTTTTTAATATTTTTTATACCAGTTTTTAATTTTTTTAAAACCATAACGTAAACTGATTTTTTCTAATGCAGTTTTATTGAATATTTACGTAATTAATGAGATATATAAATTAATAATCTAAATAAACGTGTACAGTATGCTAGCATAGTTTGAGTAAATACCGATAAGATAGGTTTGACAGCCTTAAGACAAAAAATATTTTATTTGAATATAAGAAAAGAAATATAAGAAAATAATTTATTTGAATTTTATTTTTAATCCCCACAATAATAAGGTACATACTTGATTGCAATATTATTTTAAAACATTTTTGTTCACTTTTTGCGTACTAGCTCTAATTGAATCTTATTGAGAATATTTATTTTGTAGTCCTACTACTCACAAGTCAAATAATCTAAACCAAATGACCACTTCTGTAGAATTCTAACACTGTTATCCAATAATTCAGTCCAATAATTCTATTAACACCTTTTTAACTGATACATTTTAATTTTTTAAGCAATTTTTGGAAAAATTCAGCGGTTTAATGATATTCTTTCCATCCTCCCACTCTTGTTTTTAAAGCTATTCAGTTGTCCTCATTTTTGAACGAGGTAGTGATAGAATTTGCGATCTTCTTCAAATTTGAATTTTGAGTTTTTTGAAATTTAAAAGAATTCAGTTGATACTATTAATTTTAATTTTTGTTTAACAAAACAGTATTTATAATCGTTCTTCTGCAAAATCTTCTTCTTTAATCGTTATTATCATTTAAAGCTGTTCTTAGTAGGTATTTTTTTAAAATATGTATTTATATAAATTAGCAAAACCACAAATGAGTCAAGTCACCAAGAATTTTAGTAATATATTAACCTAATATAGAAATAAAAAATAAATTTATTAATTTTCAAATCAAACAATTAAATGCGCGGAATCGCAAAAGTTTAAAAGCAATAACTTATAAAGTTGTTTAGGCTCGATTGGTTCAAAAATGTTCTATATTTACATTGTTTAAAAATTTTATCGTTAACCTTTAAATGCACAAGGAGTGCCTCCAACCGACTAGATCTTGTAAGATTCGTCCTGTTTGTGATTGGTTCTTTAACAAAACAGTTCGCATAGAATAGAAAAGTTAGAATATTCTATTTACATTTACAGAGCAACAATACCCAATTTATTATACATCAAATTTGCTACTTCAATCTTCTGAAAACTTACACTTACGAATTTGTTGATATTATTTTCCTCTGACAAGTCCGTTTGCACTTCTATTGCACATATCTTTTAAGGTTAAACCAAGGTTTGGCTTATTTTATTATGTTAAAATATTTATATGTTTCGTTGGTTAAAAATAAGAAATAAAAAATTTTTGTTTGAAAACTAATTGTAAATTGTACTGATGTACACAAAAATGTTATTTTACACATAATTTTATAATTTGTATGTAAAACCTTAACTGGAACCCTTACCCTTTTATTAGCTTAAAAACTGTCATTTAATAAATGTTTATCGAATATGAAAACGTGTTACATTAAAAATTGCACAAAAAATGAATTTCATTTGAATTTTTGCCTACAAGTTACAAAATAAATACATTGCACGAATGCTAGATCACCAACTACTACTACTACACCCACCTACGGTCATTGTCCACAAACGAGAATAGTACGAGTCCGAGTCGAGATTGCTTTTTTTAAAAATACTTTTACATTGTCATTAATTTCAAAAAATAAAATCTTACCTAAAAAGTTCAATAAAAATCTAATACAATCTAATAAATATAAGGTTTGAATTTGATAAATTCTTTAATTACATTTCCCGTAAATTTCCTTTTATTAGGTCCCGATTAGAGCAAAAATTGATTGACGCAAAAGTTTTAACGAGAATAGTACGAGTCCAGTCCAATCCCGCCCCAGTGCTTTTTTTTAAATTTTTAAATAATTTTACACCAGCAAAATAAAATCTTACATAATTTAATAAAATCTTATACAAACATCTAATACAATCTAATAAAAGTAAATCTAAATAAAATCAATTTATTTGCTAGGTTTGAATTTGATAAATTCTTGAAACTGCTACTTTAAACTACTTGAAATGCTTGAAATTGATGAGATTACAAATATTCAAAATTGCTTCTTATACTATTTCGTTTCCCCATTAAAACACATTCGCATATTTTTTGTTTGGCACCATAAATTTATAAATTTTCTATATTTATCTTGACAAACATTGTCAAAAATATAGCGATATGAAACGTGCTGGTTTAGGCCTATTGCCCCTCAAATACGAAACGCCTGACTGTAAAATTAAAAATGTATCTCCTTAAAGTGATGCTAGTTGGAATTTTAATCTGGGTTCTCGGTGACCAACGCGATAGCAAAAATCTGTTTCTTTTACTTTAACATAGCGTAATTTAAAAAATTTAGTTGCATGACTTATGTATAGTGACGGTTATTAATAATTATTTTATTAATAATTGTATTAATTAATCTGATTTAATTTGAAAAATACCTTTCCACTATGCGGTTGAATCTATGGTCAATTTATGTCCTTTTTTCAATTTTTGCATAGTCGATTTTCCGAAAACAAAAATCAATTAAATTTTTGTCTATTAATTAATTAAATTAAATCAATTAAATAAAAATTTATATCAAATTTTTGTTTTACAGTTGTAAAATCATTTTCTGTTTTCTATATATCATTTAAATCAATAGATAAATTTAGATAAATCATTTAATCGTTGTAAAATCATTTAAATTGATTGTGATAGAGCAAAAATCTACTATTTCTAAAACACCAACTGCTTGGCATTATAGAGTTAATTAAACACACATAAACCATTTACTGTCGTTTATATCCCCGGTGAAATTCTCAAAAATCTTATTTCCTCATTTCTCATTTCAAAGTCTCTTTTTAAAGATCAATTTTCGAGCTATTAATCAAGAACAACGTTGAAATCAAATCTAAAAAGCGGACTACTGCCGACATTGGAGTGATTACGTACGTAATAAAGGCAAAATGTTTCTACATGAACATGCTTGCGGAATTTTGTTAAAATAAATGCAAACAATTTGCGTTTTGTGTTTATGTTTGTTTATCGAGTGGAGTTTAAAAATCGCTACCTATAAACTACTCTTCCATAACAGTAAATTAATTACAACGAGAACCTGTGAAACATTAAAGGTTTAAAGTACACTCTCTTATTCTAGAGAAAGTATATTAAAGTAAATTCTAAAGAAAAACGCGTCAGTTTCTACAAAAAAAAATTTAAATTTAAAAAAATTTAATTTGCGCGTAAAAATTTTTCATTTATTCTAGATTTTCTAGATTTTAGAAAAAATTTGTAGATTTTGTAAAATCATTTAAATTGATTGTGATAGAGCAAAAATTTACTGTTTCCAAAACTCCTACTGCTTGTCATCATAGAGTTAATGAAACACACATAAAAACCATTTACTGTCGTTTTTATCCCCGATTAAAGTCTCAGAAATGTATCTCATTTAAAGATCAATTTTCTGGCTAGTGAATCATGAACAACGTATACATCAAATCGAATAAGCGGACTACTGCTGACATTGGCTTGATTGCGTATGTGCTAAAAACCACACTTCCATATCGACAATGAGGACCAATGAAATGTTTAGAGAAAACACAGAAAAATCAGAACTAAAATTGAGCTTAAAAATTTTTATTTTGTAGATTTTGAAAATGTTCATTTTGTTTCTATTTTATTAAACTTTTATTGTAATCTGATACAAATTAGTGACTGTGTTGCTATTGATAATGTCCAAAAATTTGCTTCGTTTCTTTCACTTTAACACATTTAACGTAATTTTCGAAATTCATATAATTTATATCACTTATATAATTACGGTTACTTTGGTGATTAATAATTCTTTTATTAATAACTATATTAATTTATATGATTTAATTTGAAATATAACTTTCCACTATGTGGCTGAATCTATGGTCAATTTATGTTTTTTTTTCTTCAAAAAAAACTATCAATCAACGTAAAAATTTGGAAGTTTTATCACTCTACGTGCTGTAATGCAACTCTACAAATGCAGTCAAATTTCTGCTTTACAGTTTGTAAAATCGTTGAAACTGAAAATAATATTTAAAAAAATCAAAATAAATAAATTCCATTGCTATTCCATTGTTACTGATTATTTAATCGACTAGAAATTGAGAAACCAGCTAATTTAAAAAGTTTTGCGTTCAAAATAACCTAATAGCTAAACGGAACAAACAGAAAATTGATTAAAAAAGCGTCGATTTGTGCTAATGTGCTAATAATGAATTTAATTTAATTTAAAGTTTATTAAAAAGTCAAAAAATAATTTTAAAATATTAATATGCAAAAACTTTAATAAATTTTACGAACAAATCTTTTTCTAAAAGATGAACGATCCTTAAAATCTTAAAATCCTCAAATACGATCCTTAAAACGTAGATTTTGCATTTCGTTAACTGCAATGTGCAGTTTTTCTATTTTCAGTGTTTCTAAATGCATTTGTTTGTTTAAATTGTCATTCCTTCATAGTCAATTCCTTCATTGACAGTTCAAAAATTTTGAAATTCAAACTGAAAAGATAAAATAATCTACACACACTATCAAGCTACCTCAAGTAAGGAAAATGGATTTGATAACGGAAAAGAAAATTTTGTTCATAGCTATTCCAATGTTACTTCAAATGATTTAACCGACTACAAATTAAAAAAACCCCGCTTATAGTTATGATCTTTTATTTAATTATATTCTTCCAATTCCCCTGCTTCATTATGAAATTTAATTTATCGTTTAAGCTTCTTCATTTATTCTAAAAAAGATAAAGCGGTTTGAAAGTAACCTAATAGCTAAACCAAATAAACATACAATTTATTAGAAAAGCGTCGATTTGAAAAATCTGTTATGTTCATTTGTTGCTAGTGTACATTAATAAATTTAATTTAAGTTACTGTTATGTAAAAGTAAAAAAATATGTTTAAAATATCAAAAACTTAATTTACGAACAAATCTTTTTCTAGAAGATTAACTATCCTTAAAATCCCGAAATCCTTAGATTGTGTTTCTAAATGCATTCGTTTGTTTAAATTGACAAATTGCGTTCAAAACGTTCAAAAAATTAATTTGAAATTTAAACTGAAAAGATTCTACACACACTAGGAAGCTACCTCAAGTAAGAAATACGGATTTGATAACTGTAGCAATTTTTGTCCTATCTAGTTTGAGGTAAGACAATTTTGTTCATAACATGCTCGGAACATGAAATTAGCCTTAAATTTATGAAATTTTAATTTAATTAATTTAATTAAATTTACTCCAACTTTGAAAGTTTTATGCCTGTAATTTATTTCAATAAAATTAACAATTAATTTTAATTCTTGTATTTATACAGCCCGCACTCAAAATACAAAAAAAAAACTTGAATTGTACTTCAACTTTCAAAAAATTACTTAGATTTTATTTTTGAATTTCAAACTGGAAAGATTAAATAATCTACAGATACTAGCAAGCTACCTCAAGTAAGAAAAACGAATTGGATAACTCGGGCAATTTTTGTCCTATCTACAAAAATTTGAGGAAAGCAACATGATTTAACATGAATTTAGCCTTAAATTTTCAAATTTTAATTTAAATAAATTTAAACCAATTTTGAAAGTCTTTTGCCTTTAATTTATTTTAATAAAATTAACAATTAATTTTTAATCTTGTATTTGTACACTCCGCACTCAAAATACACAAAAAAACTTAATTCACTAAGTCACATCGAATAGATTAATCTGAAAATGACGCTAAAAAGAGGAAACATTCCACCACACATGACACGTAAAACTCCTAGCACGCTCTATTGTACCATACACTCCTTCATCCTTTCACACTTTCTTTCTACCATAATCAAAGACGCCATAAATCGCAACTCCTCCATCACCTAAAAACACGATTTCCTACTGTAACTCTTTCAATAATCAATAACACGTTGTGATCTTCGCGAACATCCGAAAAATTGATACGTTCCGCTAGCAGCTAAAGCTAAACGCCTGAAACTGAACAAACCTCCTTAGAGAGAGAGCAAAAACTGCTTGCTTGCTTGCTTGATTAAAGACAACGGTCGGTTACGGTAACAGTTTCCATTTGGTCGAAATTTTGTGGTCACAAACGCCGAAGACGGAGCGGAAAAACGCAAAGAATGTGCAGATTTAATGATTTATTCTTCGATTTTAGTACTGTACTGTGTGCGATGAATTGAAACTCTTTTAATTCATAGATTACTGTACTGAATAAAAGAATAAAATCACGGCCTACAGTATACAGTCCACCTCTTGTTTTCCTTCTTTTCTCTCGGCCCCTCGCAACACGCGTATTCAAACAAAATTGAGCGAAAAAAACGGAAAGAAACACGTCGGCTTGTGCGTTGTGGATGAATTGATAGAGCGAGAGATTGAGATTGATTGATTACGGTAGCACGTACGATGGCTACGCTGCGCGGAAACTTCCAAAACTTCGGTCCTGCGGGCTTACTGTACCTATACGTACGTCGCACAACACGCTTTTTTACCAAAAAAGGTTACGGTATTTCCCTTAATTGATTTTCACTCAAAGAAGCGGCTGATTCACATTTGTCAGAAGTTCAGTCAGTTTGAAGAGAAGATCACATCTGAAATTTGTTTACGTCTTAGCTTAGGCTTACGGTAGGTGGTTTGGATGGGTTACGGTAGCTCTCATCTTAGAGGATTAGTGACGACTATGAAAAAGCGATGGTTGAATAGAGAGCGAGTGGGTCTAAAGGGAATGGACGACCTAGACCCTACGGGGAGGATAGGTTAAATGAAGGGTAAACCAACCTGAGCGGCTACGGACCGCGACGTCGAGGAGGCATCCGCACCTCAAATCCACGGAGACGATCGCCACGAAGACACATTGCGCGGCACGGGTGAAGGACTGACATCGACTGACGGAGGTCTCTCGCGCGTGCTGGCTTAAATACGCCGAGCGACGCCGCCCAATGCGATGCGAAATATTCCAGACGAGACCGCAAATAGCGCGAAATATTGCGGAAAGCGCGGAGAGTACAGGAGAGCGAGCGCGATGCGATCGATGGTTGTGTGGCGAGCAGCAGTGTCTGGACTCTCGTAGGCGCGTGCGCTCTCTTCCGACACGACCCAACCAAGCCGACTGTTTACGCGAAAGAAGCGGCTGCGTGGCGGAGGGAAGGCGACGGACTGATTGTGAAATTGCGCGATTTTCGTAAATGTTCCAGAAGATTCTAAGCCTGAATTAACACAAGAATGCGCTGGAAATTGGGAAATGCAACGGGATGAGAGATGTGTAAAGGATAAGAAAATTGAAAAATCCATACGCCAGTGTAATATGTAAAAATATATGAAAATTTCAATTAAAATTTAAAATATCCAAAGGATTCACGATTGAATTGCAGGCAAACATAATTGTTTCCGAGCTTCCAGAAATTGAGCGTGAGTTTTAGGTAAGCGCTGAACGCGTTGTGCTTGGCCAATGATATTACCGAAATCAATCGAAATTAAACTGGATACAACTACATGTTACTGTGATAATTTTGATAATTTTTTGGTTTTATTTACTTAATTTTACAGCGAATATATTACCGTATTAAGGTGAGATTTTCCATTTGCTAAATAACAAAAATTAAAAAAAGATTCAGGCTGAGAAACAAACTAAAACGAAAAAAAAAACTCGTATATGTGGAGATATATCACAACCGGCTTAAACTTGGCACCTCTCCAAGTCTAAGTTTATCTCTTCAAAGGCTCAATCTTTCTACGCTATGAGAGAGTCGTTTTTTGTCCACTTGGAATGTTCAGTTTAAAACGTGTATATGCTTAATACTATGTTTTGAATTTGTTATGTTTACTACAAATGACAAAGCTCAGTAGCGTTCAGTAGTTCAGTAGCAACTTTCAACTGGAACTTGAAAATTGCCCTCAGAACTGATTGTCAAACATTCAGATTACGCGCACAGAATGAATGAAATCACTTAAAAAATTCAAAATGAAATTTGTGAAATTCGCCATTCAAAAAATAGAAGAAAAAATATTTTGGCAACGACAGACCCATTCAAACATTCGTTATTTCATGGAATTTCATGTATTTCAATCTGGGCAAGTTCATTGTAAACATTTAAAAAAATTAATAACCGCAGAAATCACTTTCGCGATTAACAAAACAACAACGGCAGAAGTTTGAACCTGAAACTTCAGCTTCAGTGCACTTCCATTGCCATCCAATCAGATTGTCCATCTGTGCCGAAAGTGGACACAACGTAGATTTAAAAATAAGTCAAAATTTGACGCAAGGTCTGAAAAACGGCTGAAAACGCATTCTTTTTAATCCATTTGCCGGACAAAATTACCAATAATAATAATATTTAATTGATTCAAATTGATAAAAAAGCATTTTAAAAAATTTGCGCCAAAAGATGGTTCGGAAACACTGATTGGCCATCAACACAATGGTTGCGACAAGCAGCAAACCTTTAAAAAAGAAAAAATTCAAATGCTGTGAAACTTTGCTTGCTAATATTATATGATGTTGTATAACAAGAATTGACAAGAATTAAACTTTGACTGAGTTTAGAGATGGCCAAATGCGGTACTCAAAAAAAAAACACATTCTTTCGATGAAGCCAACTTTCAAAAAAGCAAACAACATTTGTCAAAACAAAAGGCAATGATACAATTTGAGATTTACAAGGTTTTACAGCGAGCGGCCCATGGCATGACAAAGAAATACGTGGAATAAAGTTTAATCTGCGTAAAAGTTTAAACCTCGATTGATTGCGTAGTTTAAAATAATAAAAACTGGAAGATAATTTCTGCGTGAAGGAGGCGGTGGTGGGCTGCGATGAGAGAGAAAAAAGTCAAAGGAACTTGGCAACAATTGTTATGGCCCATTTGTTTGGCCTATTTTAGCGAGTGACAACGATTATTTTGTTTTAATTCAAAAATTAAAAATATTAATTAGTTTAATTTAATTTAATTGCTTTAAAATAAACAAAAAATCTCGAAAAATGAATAAAATTACATAAACTAGCTTAAAAAGCTGTACATGGCATGGATAAAAACAATTGCTGCCGTTGACACCAAAACCAACATTTAAAAAGTACTGTTTTGTTTGTGGGAACAAAGTGATATAATTCTATTTTTCAGTCCAATAAAGTTTGCTTGGTTTATAGCCACCGATCAATCAAAAATCAATAATCGTGAATTTCTGTTCGTCCCAACACAATGCAAAAAATAAAAAACACAACTACAAAGACGTTGAAAAAATTAAAAACTGATTTTCCACGTTTACTTTATTTAAGTTAAGCGGAGTCTTAAGTTAAAAAATTAATTAAATTAATTGTATGTATTGTATGAAAAATGTGTATTTTTGCGTTAAATGGAGGAAATTTGCAAAAATAAATAAATTAATTTGCGTTAATTAGCGCATTGCACGTTTAAAATAAATAAAAAACGCAAATCTATCTTTGTTGTGTGAAGTTGGAAAATAAAAGTCAATTTAAAACTATGATTTACAATGACCTGGCCACAAAAATTGCTTTTATTACTGTACCAAACTGCAAAATTGTTACCTCTCTCTGAAGGCGAATTACCGGAAATCGGCGTCGGACAGAAGGTTGAAGAAGAAGACAAAAATTAATTTTAGAGAAAAATGATTCCATCTTTTTTAATAGTCTGCTATAGGCTCTGCGATAAAGCGCCGCATTTCTAGCGGCAGAACCAAATTGGAATTTTTTAAACTATTTTTACAGATGTATCTGGAATGGTCTGCAAGAAGTGCGGACAAAAATTTGCGGAAAATTGTTTTACTTCTGCCCTTCATACTAAAAAATAAAAATTTAAATTGTGATGTTATTTAAATGTGTTAAATTAAAGAACAAACAAATGGTGTCCAAAAATGTCCATTTGAGAGCGCAAAACTGGGTGATGGAATCTGTATTGGATGTGTGAGGGCACGATTGGAACTGCTCGACAAGATGTTGATTCGACGAGACTAACGAGAGGTGTCGACCGCTCGCTGGCTGGGTTGGTTCGATAATACTTTATTGGTTATTTAAATGTGTTAAATTAAAGAAAGTACAAAAGGTGACTTTGTTCAAATGCCATTCCAAAAAATGTCCATTCGAGAGCACTAGGTGATGGAATCTGTATTGGATGTGTGAACTAGTTCCCTGGTCCCAAAAATAAATATCTCTTAATTTGCAATGAACGGTCTTAGCTGTTACAGCCAAGTAGTGGTCGAATGGGCAAAAATAATTTAATTAAAATTTTTAATTTTGTAACTTAAAAACTTCAGATTCGCGCACAATGAATAAAATTCAGGATGATAATTCGCCGTTCAAAAAACGGAAGAGAAAACCAAAGACCATCCAACCCATTCGAGACCATGCGAACATTCGTTATTTCATGCAAGTTCACGTAATAAATCAGTACCTTAAATAATCAATATTCACGTAATACCGTTGATTTACATTTTTTACAATAATAAATTATTCATTAATTTTATTTAATAAGAAATTAAAAACAGCAGAAATCACTTTCAGGATTGACAAATCAAGAACACTGAATTTTGGAATCCACCTTTTCTAAACTCCTAGTAATATTGAACGAAGAATTGAAGTGTCTGAACTCGATAGAACAAAAATAGTAAAGTTCTTGTGCTGTTTAATGACGTTTTATTGGATTTCGGATTGATTCAAAGTCCTTATTTTATGAAAGTTTGTTCATGCAATGTGATACAACAATAATGACCCGCCAATTGATGCTCAAAAGATAACGCCCTAATTTGCATTTGATAGTGAAAATATCTGCATCTGTTGCCACGTCTTCCTTTCAGTCCTAATGAGTTTATTAACAATCTGAGCTTTAATTTACAAATTGTGGTCAGCGTGGAAATTCCCCAAAAATTATTTTTTCTTTAAAATGACATGCTCCAATTGTTAAAACTTACAGTATTAATTGATTTGCAAGCATTTGGCATTTTGCTGCTGTTTGTTGGTAACCGGTCGAAATTGGGAAAAAAAGAAAAAAAACATTTAACGTTCATGAAGAATTGACGGCGAGGAAATCTAACAAAAAAAAAGCGAAGATTCACAGCAGCATGGAGCACAGAGATAAAGAGCACAGTGTTTTTTGTGTACCCATGTTACAACAGTTTCCAAAAAATTTTAAAAAATGTTTTGAAAACACTTTTACTTTAATAAATTTAAATAAAAAAGAAGGTAATGCAAATGCAAAAAAACCACTTGAACTAAACAGCTTGAGTCATCACTTTGTTGAGTCTGCAAAATCGAAGTTAAACCAATTTTTTAATTAATAATGACTGAAATCTTAGTAATCTTGAACGAAAAACTGAACCCGATAGTGCAAAAAAAGTAAATTTCTTGTGCTGTTTATTGACGTTTTATTGGATTTCGGATTGATTCAAAGAGTCCTTATTTCATGAAAGTTTGTTCATGCAATGCGATACAATGTGATAACACGATAACGACCGCCAATTGATGCTCAAAAGATAACGCCCGAATATGCATTTGATAGTGAAAATATTTTTTTCCTTTTAGTCCTAATGAAGTTTCTTAACAATATGTGCTTTAATTCACAAATTGTGGTCAGCGTGGAATTGTGGAAAAGAGGAAAACTCACCAAAAATTAATTTTTCTTCAAAATAAATTGTTTTCAAACGAAAATTTTCAGAATTTCAGAATTTGTGTGAAAAATTTTAAGGGACCAAGTGAAATTTTAATTTAAACTTTAATTTTAATTTGAAATAATTTAAATTGAATTTAAACTCTTTGAAACAGTTTTTGCTTAAATCTGAATGCAATAGCAACGGTTTTATCAACTGTAATTTTAAACTATAAGCGCACCTTCAAAAATTCAAAAAAATCAGGTTAACTTTACGTATCATTGACATTATTGTTAAATTCACTTCAACGGGTAACAGGTACCTCTTCATCAAAGATACATTTAAAAGTCACAAAACAAAAGAGCCGATCGAGCGAAACAAAATCGATTTATTTGGCTCTATTATGGAGCAGTGACCACAATTATCTTGGCTGAACATGATAATTTAAGTTTTTAAAATTGTTTTTGTTGAAATCTTTTTAAAATTGTAAAATTCTCATAAAGACTCTTACACCATTGGTTAGACCAAAACCCAATTTTGAGGAAAAGTTCCATTGTAGATTTTAGCAAAAAACGTGCAAAGGAAAGCCGTTGCTTCAAAAGCTACAAAGTTATCGGCCATGGGGCAAAAATAATAAAAAACAATAAATTGTTGAAAATATTTGAAAATAATAAATTAAAAAATTGAAAATTTTCAGAATCCTCTTTTCAGAAGCCAAGAAGACCAAGTGAAAATTTTAATTTTGTCATTATCATGTAATAATTTGGGCATTAAACTATGAACGCAACATCAAAAATGGCATTTAAAAATCAGGTTAACTTTACGTATCGTATCATTGACATTATTCAACGGGTAACAGGTCAAAGATAAAATTAAAAGTCACAAAACAAAAGAGCCGATCGAGCGAAACAAATCTATTTGGCTCTATTAAGGAGCTCTATTATAGACCACAATTATCTTGGCTGAACATGATTATTTAAAAACGACCAAAATACCGAATAGTGACCAAAATACTAAACTGAGACCAATGCAAGTTTTAAAATTTTAAATTTCTTAAAAAGACATAGTGTCAATCTGAGTCTCTGGAAAGCAATTGGTTATTGCCAAAGCAAGTACCAAAAATCAATTGTGAAGAAAAAAGAAACAGAAAAAAAGCAGGAGTACTTTTAAAATGAATTTTTATTTCAAATTTTTTGTTCAAATTTAAAGCGATGACTATTAAAATAGGAATCCAGGACAACTTAGCAAAAATTTATCCTTGAATACTGACATGTTTACGCTCGTTTATTAATTATTTATTGAATTAATTGGATTTGAAATCATTGGAAAAAAAATTAGAGAAATTGTCTTGAGCAATACTAGATCAAAATCAAAAAATTAAAAAGTTTTTTGTTTTCTAACGCTTCCTTAATATTGCATTCAAGTTGCAAGATTTATTATTTGTAAAGTTGTCTCTATTTGCATTGTAATTTGTGGCGTTGATGAAGACTGTTTAATGCAAAAAAATATATAAAAAAATAATATTAATTGCACATAAAATTGTCCTTTTTAAAAATTTTAAATTTTATTAAAAAATTAAATTTTAAACAAAAAAATTTAAAAGACGGATAACCCAACTGCACATAACCCAATACATATTTTATGAAAAATAAAGAATTGTTGGAATTAATCAAAGCAGTCAGGTTATGAAGTTGTCGTGTGTGCACTAATTGCATCGATAGATATTAGTCGATTTTTTAACGCAAAAATTGAACGAGAGAAAGGGCGTCAAAAATAAAAATTTGCTTAAATTTCTTTTCAGATCGTTGCCATTGCAGATCGTTGTTTTGTCTTTAGTAAGACATGGTTTAAACGCAAAAATTTAAACGTAATGACTTAAAATAGATGTCAGCATCCCGATTATATTAATTTATTATTATTGTAATCGATTAGATGGTATGATTTAGGCTAATTTAGGTTCAAAAATCAGGAGTTTAGCAGCAAAAATGCTTCTCAATGCTTTAAAATGCTTCTCAAAAATGCTGAAGTCAAGTCAGGTAACCCGCCCACCCACAAAAAACCGATTGCTTATACCGTTAAGTCTTTAAAAAATCTAAAATCTTTTAAAAACGTTTTTAATTACGATTTAATCGCTAGTTTTTTGTTTGCTCCGCAAAAAAATACTTTGAAAACAAGAATAAATAGTGCTGTCACTCTTAGGGGCAAATTTAAAATTAATAAACTCAAGAGATTGGTTGGGAAAATCAATTATCGTTCAGCTCATGTGTGCGAGACCAATGAGACGAAACGTTTGTAGCTCGGAAAACAATTTTGAATAAAAAAAGAGCATGAAGAAAAAATTGTCTTCCAAACGTGTTCTACTTGTTTAAATTATGCGACTGAAAAAAGTTTAATTTTAAAACACTAAAACACTATTTCTGGCAGGCCAAATGATTTACCTTTTATGAATAAAATTTAAATGAAAAAAAAAGAAAATGAAAAATGATTTACCTTTTTTTGGATTTACTGCAAAGAAGAAAAATAAAACGGTTTTTCCGGTTTAGTGATACTGTAAGATTTGCTTTTACATTTTAAATCTAAATCAATTTAAATCGAATGTGGTAATTGTTAATTTATCCACTGATTTTGTCGCTCGCAGCCACCTGAGGACATAACAGTTCTATCCGTTTTAGGATGAAGAAAACGACAAAAAACTGGAAGATAATTTATGAGTTGCTCGTAATTGCTCGGTCAAAAATTTTTTTCGTAAAACCAATTCTCACTCAAACCACAGACTAAAAAATTTAAAAGCAATTGTGATTGCAATTAGGCGTTGGAAAAAACAAAAATTATTTGTGATTAAGCCAATGTTGAGCAATAATATCATGTCCTAGTTGCTTCTTTCCAACTCGCTATAATTCTTAGAATTGAGTTTTAATTGAGTCTTCATTTCGATGGAAACAGACATTGCTCGTCAAAAATATAAAAATACAAAGCAAAATTATTAATCCAAAAAATACAGCGTAGTGTCGCGTAGGAGCTCTATCGAAATTGCCATAATAAAACCAAAAACCACTTTGTTTTTGTCAATGTAAACAAAATAATGTTTTGAATCATGAAAAATTGCAAAATCCTTCTCCATCTCGTTCAAAAATAAATCCCTATAAAAAGAATTTTGTTCCTTCAAAATAAACAAGAAATCGCGCAATTAAACTTCGAATTATTGTTTCGCTGCGTTAGACTTATTTGAAGTTATTTGCCTGAGAAAATTCAAAATTATACTACGCTCCAAAATGCGGTTTTGTGGAAAACGTAAAAAGTTCCTTCTATCAATTGCGCACCTGAACGGATATGAAGCACCATTTGTTTAATGTCAACAAAAAAATTATTTAATTTAATTTAATTTGTTATATACAGAGTCATTACATAAGACAGATTAAATTGCAATCATAGTGCGAGGGAGGGTGTATATCCCAAATGAAAGGGAAGAAAAGAAGGAACGACGAGGAGCAACTATATTTACAAACTTGGCCATAAATTCACTCTGGATTTAAAGATCTTCAAGTCTCCAAAAATTTATTTGTTTGTTTTGTTCTTCATCTGCGGTGTACCACGATCAATTCGAATATTAACCACCACGCGCTGTGTTATACTGCAAAAAGGTATTTGCCTGCGAAATTACAAAGTTCTTTTTCTAAAAAATAATTTTTACTAAAACATGAAGTTTCAATCAGTTTACCGCAATACTATGTCTTGGAGTATGAAAAGTCAACGTTGGCATATTTGATGATATAGTCTGTAAACAAGGGCAAACCAGTTTTAATTGTAAAAAATTGAGAAAAATTTTCAACAAAAATATTTTAAAAAACAAACAAAATAAAAATTTGAAAACGCCAGAAATGATCGAAAACACCACATAACAATAGCTTAATTTCAATTTTGGTTTTCGTGTAGATCCTGCAGCAAAAAAACTTCAATTTAGTGATATTCCCATCTACCATCCACGAAAGAAAATTCCTTACACTTATTTTCCTGCTCGCACCGATTCGAAATGCAAATTCAAAATCAACAGCGCCTCAAAACAAAAATTTCACGTTGCTTTTCTTGCTAAACTTATTTGAAGTTATTTGCTTGAGAAAATTCAAAATTATAGTGTGGAAAATGTAAAAAGTTCCTTCTATCAATTGCGCACCTGAACGGATATGAAGCAACATTCGTTTAATGTCAAAAAATGGCATTAATAGTGGGACAAATTAAGTTATTTGTGTAGATTCTGCAGCGAAAATGCTCCAATTTATCTGCTGACTGGCACTTATTTTCTGATTCTAAATGGAAATTCGAAATCAACACCGACAAAAAAAAGAAAATATTAAAGTTGCTTTCAGGAAAAGAAAAAGAAAAGTTGCTTTCAAGAAATTATTATTTCAAGAAAATTCTGAAAATATTATCCTTTCCTTGCTATACTTTTTTTAAACTTATTTTTAAACTCGGTTTTAACTTAAATTTTATTTTGTAAAAAACTATTAAAAAAAAACAAAAGAACCAGGCAAAAATGATCCAACTGATTGATGACCTTTCCATCTGCCGGCTACGTTATTTTGTTGTTCGCATAGGTTTGAGATGGAAATTCGAATGCGACAAAAAAAATTAATTCAATTGCTTTGTAAACTCGCAAATCTCGCAAAATTTAGTTTTTGTTAAGACCTCGCCAGGGTTTATGTTTGTCAAAAAACTGACACGAAGGAAAAAAGCCAAAAAATGCTCGATCAATTGCCAGTGAAACTAAAATGTCACGTACGAATTAGCGGCGAGGCAAACAAGAATCGTGTAGTGATAA
Source organism: Steinernema feltiae (assembly GCA_007213375.1). NCBI lineage: Eukaryota > Metazoa > Nematoda > Chromadorea > Rhabditida > Steinernematidae > Steinernema > Steinernema feltiae. Next base: position 30,335 of record MQUG01003706.1, on the reverse strand, counting down.
ATTAACGATTAAGGTTAAAATATTGCCATTTGTTTGTTATCGAAAATGCTGATTCTTTCCATCCATTAAAAGTGGAGCTCAGGAAACTGCAATTTGTAAGTTCTGTCAATTTAGCATTCAAAAATGTCTAATAAATGTCTAATTTGCTGAAGGAATACTGTAGTGTTGGTTTATCAGGTTGGTATGTTTGTGTATATGATTAAATGACGACGATTGTGTTTGGTTAGCACGTGTGGACACGAAAGACACTTCAAAAATTGGCTCAGAGATGTAATATTCCAAAGTCCGAAACATGAACAAGTTTCAGTTTCACTGGCAAATGATCGAGCATTTGGCGAAAAATTTAAAACTTGAAAATTTATTTAAAAAAGAAAAAAGAAAATATATTTTCCACATTTAATTTTATTTTTCTGATTGATGGAAATGGCGGCGTTCGAAAATCCAGCTAGTTGGAATGAAACCGGAAAAATGAATTCCAAAAATTGTTATTTTTAATTAAAGGATCATAATTTCCAACTAATTATTGTGATTCACTTTATAAATTTTCCCGTTTTGATTTTATTTTAATTTAAACAAAGCCCGATTGATGCAAATTAAAGATGGCGCTTAAATATTGTGATAGTTGGAATGCTAACCTAAATCCCTAAATTTGTGTTCACAATTAGGTGGTTGCTGTAAAAAATAAAAATAAAATATTTAAAAAATTTGCACATTTGCAAACTGAAGTAGGCGTCAACTGTGTTCATTGCGCCGTGAAAAACTCCCGTAAAACAGTTTGGCGACCAAAAATTTGAAGCTTGAAAACTGGTGCAAATTGAATATATTTTCTACATTTAATTTTATTTTTCTGATTGATGGAAGGCGTTCGAAAATGCTGTTAGTTAGAATGCTGACCTGAAAATGAATCCCAAAAAATTGTTATTATTAATTGAAGGATCGTAATTTCCACCTAATTATTGTGATTCACAATTTGGTGGTTAGTATGGCCAACAAAAATTTCAATCCCATAATTAACTTTGCAGTTGCTTATTTTTTGTCTTTGTCTTATCCTTGAACGTTGTTGTGAAACCGTCAAAAATTTAAAAATCGAAATTTATGAAAATAGAACACAAAAATTCTTTTTTAATAAATTTTCCCGTTTTAATTTTATTTTAAACAAAGCAAGCATTCATGCAAATTAAAGATAGCGCTTAAATATTGTGATATTTGGAATGCTAACCCAAATCCCAAAATTTGTGTTCACAATTAGGTGGTTGATGGAAAAATAAAAATAAAACCTATTTGCAAACTGAAGTAGGCATCAACTCTGTTCTTTGCGCTTCAAAATGTGTTTTGAAAAACGCCCATTTAACCCCAAAAATATCTTTTGGTCTATTTTAGCTCAGTTCAGTGACTCCATATAGCGTGCAATGCCTGCGACAAAAAGTAAACTGAAACGAATTTTTAATTCGGCCATTTTAAACGCTGCAAGTTGAGTGCAAAATTATCGGATATGTGGAACTGTTTCGTACTTGTTTGCTCTATCGATTAATATTTCAACCAAAATTCATATCACTTAATTACTTGTTTCGGTACCATTTATTGGACTCCGAAAATATCGAAATTTTTAAGAAAATGAGAAATTTGCTAGATGAAAAAAAAAACAAATTAGACTTTCCTAGAAGCCAAAAATTGAAATTTAAAAAAATAAATAAAATTTAAATCTTCAAAATTGAGCAAAGTTTTCCCAACCATAAATGTAAAAAAAATGTTGGCGTCCAAGTACGAAAAATATTGGTTTATTACCATTGCGATGAAATCAGTTATCTGATTATTTGATTTGATCAGTACAAATCAAGAATTATTTTTTTTAAATCCAAATGAGCTGTCTGGTTGAGTTATGTAAGAAAAAGAGAATTAAACTTGATAACAAAGCTTTCTTTTAGATTTTTAGTTTGTTATACCGGCTTTATGATCATTTAAGCTCCTCAAAAACGGTACCTTTATTTTTACTTTTACCTTTATATTTAAAACGGTACCAAATCTTTTTTTTGTCTGAACTATAAGAATAAATCTTATGTGTAAAATGATAAAAAAATATTTTTTTATTCTTATCAATGGACTTTACGATAAGAACCATATTGTACAGAGAAGGACCAAAAATTAGACTTAAAAAAACTTAAAAAAGAAAAACTAGTACATAAAAACTAAGTATCCATTTAAAAAATGTATTTCGAACAACCAAAAAATTTAATTTTGTAAATGAACTGCAATTTAATGTAGTACGCAAACGATATGAAATATCACTGCTTTTGCGTCCATAAGACAAGAAAACGTCAAAGACCTTTATTTATTTGTTAAGGAAAAGCACAGTGCAAGGCATAGGCTCCGTTTTACCGATCTAAAAATTAATTTTTTGTTCAAAAATTACGAAACAAATTAATTACTAACGTACCAAATGTTTAAAGTTGACACAAAAAGCACACAAGATCAAAAACTTGGTTTTACGTTTTACGACTGCTTTAAAACAATTACGATTACGATTTTAATGTCTAAAATGTTTCTCAGGTTTTGTACGTAGCGGCGAATTTATAAAAAAAAATGCCTTTGAACTGGTTTTCATACTCAAGGATTATTGAAAGATTCAATTCGAAAACATAGGGCAGCGACCTCGTACAAAAATTACGAAATAATTTATATTCATAAAAATTTGTAGCACTCCTGACAAAAAGCACAAGCGGATTTACTCAGCGCTAGAAGATGTGAAAGTGAACATAACGTTTATTGTCTTAATTAATTTAATTAACTTAATGTAATTCACAAAATTCGAGTTGCCACTTATCAAAAAATATTTAAAAAATTGTACATTTTGATGCACGTTGCCTTGCTCAGTTCTTGTTAAAACGGCTTATTATTAACAAAAAATTAGCTAATTTGATGACAATAACGTTAATGCCATTGTGCATCAGTGGACGCGAAAGCTGACAAAAATGTAGTTAATTTGATTTACTTAGGGATAGAAGATAGAAAGTGAACGTAACGTTAATTGTCTTAATTCACAATTTAATTCACAAAATTCGAGTTTACACACATAAAAAAAGCTTAAATTTACAACATACAAGACTTGGTCTAGCTTATCCCTAAATACAGTACCAATATAGTAGAATTGGTAAACCCAATGCTTTCTTTTATTGGTCAACTTACGCTCAAAAATTTTTGTTTAAACGTTCACAGGTGTGTCAAAGAACTGCTTAAAATGGCATTTTTGTAGTGTTAAACTGAAGCCCTTCAAGCATACAGAAGTCTCAAGTTTTCAGAAACTCGTAATAGTATTGGCCTGCTTAAAATGGCATTTTTGTAGTGTTAAACTGAAGCCCTTCAAGCATACAGAAGTCTCAAGTTTTCAGAAACTCGTAATAGTATTGGCCTGCTTAAAATGGCATTTTTGTAGTGTTAAACTTTACATTTTGTAAAACTTGTTTAAAACTAATTTTATTGAAATGGTTGGTAAAATGGCTGCCTATTGTCCGGAATACTCCCTCCTTGTACATGTGAAATGAGAGAGAAACATTGATCAACCATCAAAAAAATTTCAATTTCAATTTTCTTTTTTTTAAATTAAAATCTGAGGGTACTTAATGATGTCAAAAATTGTCTTTTACATACTTAAAATAGTCAAAAATGAGTATACAATTTTCTCAAATTGTTATTTTTTAGTGATGGCGAATTGCTCGAATTTTTCTTCTCATCTCAACGCTCACAATACAGTACTTGCGTTATTGCAAAATCCCTAACTGGCCGATTTCTGATAAACTTCAAAGTGTGGTTATTAGGTCGACGAGCGCATGTATCCGCTACCATATCCTATTTTTTAGCGGATTTTGTGTATCTCTCTATACTATGCAAATCAAAAGGCGAACGAGACGACCGCCGAACAAAAAAATGGTTTTGAGTTTTGCTAAAGGTCCAACGGCTAGTTCACAAAGACGCGGTACCACTTTCAGGTGAATTAAATCACTGTAAGTAGCGACAAGTATTAATAAGTATTAAATCGCAATTTCTTAAATTACTGTATTTACTATCGATATGTAAGTCTGTAGACGAATTTGCAGCGTAGTGCAGCACAATCATGTTTAACCAGATTAACCATGTTTAACCAGTTTAACCAGGTTGCTTCGACTTTCAACATTCAACACTACAATTCATCTGAAAATAATTTAATGAAAAAACAGAAAATGAAAATGACAAAACAATTTATATTAGAGCTTAGGTTTAAAATCCCGTAAACTTTAAAAAAAAACTTCCAAGTCCAATTCCCACTCTCGTTGACCACTTCAAAGAGCTAAACAAAATACAAAAATTGCTTAGGTTCATCCATTTCCTTTCAAAAGGAACAAGCGCTATGCAGCGTTCGGCAAAATGTTGAAAATTCCTTTAATCAAATTTACGTTCGTTGAAAAAAGGTTACGTTTTTAACAACAAAAAAAAACAATTCTGAATATCTGCTTACAAAGCAATGTATTCGGAATTTATTGTATTAAACGATTGAGCGCTAATTGAAAAATTATTGCCAAAAATGTTTATTGAAGCTATTTCAAATTATATTTTTAGTTGAATTTGAAACGTTGCGGCTAAACGGCCTTTCGTCAAACTTATTTTAAAACTTATTTGATCAGATTTAAATGGAATAAGCCTTTTCAGGGCAATAAGGCGGATCAGGAACTCAAAAATATCTACTTGTAAGTATCGAGTTCTTTGTTTATCGCGGGCTGAGTTACAGGAAGTAAAATAGAGAGCGCAATTTTAAGCAAAAATCGTCGTCTTTCTCCAAATATCACATCTATAAAATGGATTAAATTTGACGTTTCAATCACTATTGTTTCGTAATTGGGGGTTGTTGTAATAGCTGCATTGGGAAGCTTCGGATAAGAACAATGTAGCTTATCGATAACTCTTTTTTCATTTGCAAAATTTTCCTTAAAAAGAGGAAAAAAATCCTATTTTAATTTGTCCAAATAATGCAATAATGCAAAATAATCACTGACGAGGAACCGCGACACAAAAATTCCTCTTTCCGTTGAGCGACATTCAAGAAAAACGCATCCAAAAATTTTGATTTATGAAACTGCTAAATAAATGAATTATTGATTTTTCCCAGCGTTGCAGCTTTGACCGCCAAGTAGCCGATGAAATTATAAAATTATGTAAAACCGGTAAACAAAGTTGCTATATCTCAGCCACATCGCAAAAATTATTGCTATAACCAATTTGAATTAACCATTTTTTTCAATTGTCGGTGAACAACTTAACTCTCCAAAAATTTAAATACTTTTCAAAGTATAGTTAAAACTCAGTGGGAATAACGCGAAAAATAGAAACAAACTTGTGCAAAGCTTGAAAACCTTCGACTCCTTCGTTTTCAACCTTCGAAACATTCGAAATCGCGACAAAAAAACTTCAATTGGGTTAAATTAAATTAAATTAAACTTAAAAAAAAGAAAAACATTTAAAAATGTTTTTTTAAATTAAAATTGGAGGGTACGTAATGAAAAATATCAAAAATTGTCTTTTACATACTTAAAATAGTCAAAAATGAAGGAAAAAAAGCCTAAAAACTAAGCTCAAAGCTCAGAGCACGTGAGGTCTGTCATAGAAATCAAGTCAAAAGTAAAACCAATTACCAATTTCGCGCTAAAGTCGTGTCGCTCACACGGCCTCAGCGCGCATATTGCAAGTTGAAGAGAACCGCAAGGAGCTGTTCCGCCTGCTAGAACTGACATTTCAGCAACTGGAGCAAGAAAAAGTGGTTATGTGGAGACTGACAACACTCCACAATGCAAGGAGTAGCAGAATTTTCTTACATATTTTGCCGATTGTCGCCTTTTTCAATTAACAACTTTATTCACAAAACTGATAATTAACACAAGTGGATTTCCTTACAGATGACCGGAGCGGTCTGTCCGTTCTTCAAGAAGTTCTCAATGTCATCGATTGAGTTGTCGACAATCTGGTGGCAGATCGGATCGATGACTTGGTTTTTGTGGAAGAGAGTGTCGCAGATTTTGTCTTCGTCCTAAATTTTGGCTTGACGTCTGCAAACTAAAACTCATCGCATACCTTTTCAATGTGACCAGCGTTCTGATTGAATTCAGTCTCCAGGTAGCCGACAATTTGCTGACAATAAGGGCAGAGGAAACTGGCTTCGGATACGGCGACGACGCTAGCGACAACGAAAAGCGCGATGAGAAGCTTCATGATCTGCAATAGAGAGAGAGGTTAGAAGGACTGATTGGATGGCCTGGAATGACTGCTCCAATAGCGTCGCGCTAGCTATAAATGGGTGCGATTGGATCCGGATTCCAATCAATCAGCAACCGATAAGATTCCAAAGGTAGCGACGGAAGTCACCGGAAAAAACAGTAAAGTACTAAGGAATCAAAGTCTGCTCAGTCGCAGAGCGATGCGGTTATCGGAGTGTGTGATGGAGAGGATAGCAATCGATTAGTCATCGGTTGCACCAGGTGAACTAAACCAGCTGTACTTTGAGCTAAAGAGAAATTACGCGTATACATTTGATTGATTGTCGATATCAGCAGAGATGTTCGGTTCCGGTTTCGGTCCCGGTTCGGTTCGGTTTTTACCGGTTCCGGTTCCGGGTACCCGAAACTTTCGGTTCCGGTTCCTTTCGGTTCCGGTTCCTAATTTGGTCTCGTCACGAAATCCTTTCGTTCGCAATGATCACATGATGGGATCATTGCGACGCTGATATGGAGGACGACAGTGATGATGAATATTGTTGACTTTATAAATTTTTGTTGGATAATTTTGTTAACGTTTCCATTCGGTTCCGGATTTCGGTTCCGGTTCCGGTTCCGGGTACCCGCAACTTTCGGTTTTCGGTTCCGGTTCCGGGTACCCGAAGATTTTAAGAACCGAATATCTCTGGATATCAGGCCATAACTAGCATTTCCAACTATTGCAAAGTCATTATACAAGGCAAAATGGTCACCATTTCGGCCATAGATTCATCATATTGACGTTTACTCGATTTCTTTGTTTGTTGTTTTCCGCTAGTTGCGCTGGGTTCGCAAGTATGAATTTGAAATCATTCTAACAATGAAATCCATTTTTTATTGACTATTGACCAACAACGTAAAGTCGTCCCGATTCACCAGTTGAGCCAAATTGTTTTGACACTTTGCTCTCACTTGCATCGCATTAATGAAGCTGATCGTGCGTCAGAATTTTTTGGGTCTCTATTTGTTTATCTAGCTGTTTGTGCTCGCGCACTGACGCGCAGATGGCTTGCGGCATAGAACCATAAAAGAACATAGACGAATAGACGATATTGGCAGAGAAAGTGCGTGCTGTTTTCGCTCTCTACTCTCGCAGAGCGTCCGAATAGGTCATTTTAATGCTTGAAACAAGCCATACAAGACACCATAGTTCAAGAAACACCCAATTCGCGTCAAACTAGCTGAAGAGAGGTCACAAATTAGAAGCTGATTGTGATGTTTTGCACCCACGCGAACAGAAATAGGCAAAGTGTGGGATTTGGTAAAGACAGACATCTGAACGTTCCACATTTTGACCTTTTGGGCCTATCAAATGCAAAACAAAAAAGCAACACGCTTTGGAGGTCATCGGCTAGTCTCTGAGACCTAATTTAGTATTTCACCCTGCTGTGTTGGCTTAGCAGTGACCGCTGAGGGCTAAAACGTGTTTTCGCGCAAACCACATTTTCACTCATGCGCGCTTATCACCAAACAACGTGGCTGAAACAATTCCTTCAGGCCATCAGCGAGGGCAACGTCTCCTCAATTCACGCGACACAAAAATCCTTATCAATTGGTGGATCTATCAGCAGTTGGCTGACAAAACTCGTTTATTTCACCTTTGAGACAAAATTGTTCTTCAATGTTCTCGACCAGGAAGCATCCAATTCGCGTCAAACTCGAGGAGGGCTCAGCAGGCCTGTAATTAAGGTTAGACTAGTCTCTTAGGCCTAATTTAGTTATTTAGCCTACTGTGTTGGCTTACCAAAGACATCGTAGGGCTAAAACGTGATTTTAGGTCAAGTTTAACACTATCTGTCTGTAGTCACGTTTGCATTCATGTGCGCTTATCACCAAACAACGTGGTTGATGGTTAAAAGAGTTCTTTCAGTCCATCGGAGAGGGTTAAAGTTTCTTCAACTCACGTGACACAAAAATCCTTATCAGTTGATGGTTCTATCAGAGCAGATGGCTGACTGATGATCGTTCCAAACTCGTTTATTTCATCTTTGAGACACTTGAGAGACAAAATCAATTATTAGTGGCGGTGCACATTTTAATCTTCTTGCAGATGGTGTCGGCCGAATCTCCGTGTTTCAGGCCATCGATAATGTCGTTGAGGAAGCTATCGAGCATCTGTCTGCAGATCGGGTCCAATAGTTGATTGTCCTTGGTAATCTCGTCGCAGAGCTTATCGCCATTCTGAACATGCGCTCGTTTGTGAGCTAAGCTAAGCGTTGACTACCTGATCAATCTGTCCTTCGGTGCTTTCCAACTTCTTCTCGACAACACTCACAATCAGTCTGCAAAGGAAACATTCCATTCCGGCTTCTGTGACGGCAACAGTGCTGATTAGGAAGAGGAAGGCGAAGATTAGCTTCATGATCTGAAAAGCGAATATTACGTTTGATTAAATGGAATGAAATGCAAGAAATTTGAGACAATTCATTTTATATGCAATCATCGCCTGATTTCCCGTTAACAGTGGCAGATAAGAGTCACATGGTGGGCTAAAAGAGGTATGAAGTGACCATGCTGTAGTCTTATCAGCTCTACTCACTGCTTTGCAGCTTCTGTTTACAGCCTCTCTCTTCTGGATTGTGTTCTAATCAGTGAGATCTAACGTCCGCTGACCGGAGATCAATACCACGTGGTTTGCAGAAGTCTGTTGAGATCAAAAATCTCTGGATTTTTTGTTCTTGTTGTGTTGCTGCTCCTCTTTGGAGCGACAAATGAAATGCAAATTCATGGGAGTTCGGTCGACCTGAACCTCTTCTGTTTTCGTGAAAATGTTCACAAGGCTTCATTCTACCTTTTCCGGTTAATTTGACTCAAATTCATGTATTCGCAGCAGAGATACATCGATTTAACAAGTAACCGACTTTCTGGGCCCGAATTTACTCGCTGTTAAAGCGCCAACTGGGCAGCAAGCAAGCCTTAAAAACGCACAAAAGTCCAAAAATTCGGTGATTGCATAAATTTGCACCATATGTATCAGAGACAGAGAATGTTGTCTTGCAAACATTGTTTTGAGAACAGATTTAGCCAAAATTAGCTCTAGATTGCATGCTCAATTCAGCTAGACTGCAAAGTGGCATTTGCTGTTAAAACCGGACATCGCCTGTCGTCTTTCTTAAAACGACTTTTCACATTCAAATCGATTAGTTAGACTTCTTGCCGCTCATCTACAACAACAACTGGTTTTTGAACACTGACTTTCAATTTTACACGCTTTGCTGTGTAGTCACGTTGGCGCGCTTATCACCAAACGCAGATAAAACATAAAAGGCGAGCAAATTCTTGTAAAATTCTGCATTTATCTCATGATGAAAACTCGCTCCGTTCTTATTCTCGTTGCCATCTTTGCGTTTGTGGCGAAACCTGCAAAATCGGATCCATTCAAGGGCCTATTGTGTGGCTTGTGCGTTGACCTTGTCAACACTCTGGAGACAGATATTGAAACAGACGGAGAAGGCAATTTTATGGACGTGAGCAGAGATTATCTTCTTTCTATTTCAAAACAATGCTTTCAGAAGTGCAACAAAGCGTGCGACAAGCTCACGAAAGGAAATCCAATTCTTGGTTCATTCGTCTATTCATTTCTAAGCATTTTTAGTACTTTTCTAGATCCTGCTTGCCGCTCTCTCATTGACAACGACATTAAAAACGTGGAAGAGGATATCAAGAAGAAAGAACCAGCACTTGAAGCTTGCCAAAAACTTTCTTGGTGCTGATTTCATGCTTCCTTTTTCGTAAATTTCGCATTTTGTACTGAGAATCATACTGTAAATTGTCAAATCGAGATTGACCACTGACAAAGATCCATAATCGTTGACTGTCTAGTCCGTTTTCAATGAAATGCCAGAACGGTTTACGGTATCTCGTAGCAATTTCCTATGAAATCTTGAATTTGGACTGCAGCCTTTGAACATAGATTTCAACCTGGCGCGTTGCGATCTCGCGTTTCTCGTTGAAAACAAACAAAATAATCCACGATTGAGGCTAATGTCGCGCTTTTCCCATCGAAAATTGGCTTTTATCCATCAGTACTGATATAGTAAACTGAACATTGTGGTACGAAGCAAAAATAATGAATTATCAGGGGTTGATGTTAAAATTAGCCATTTTTGCCAAATTTTTGACGTAGGCTTGCTTCGTAGCCAAAAAAACGTCCTGGCGCCTAAACGACGGCGCAGAAAACCGATTTAAAACATGTAAACGCAATGAACAAGTGGTAGCCGAAATTCTCCTCAGGTAACGCTTAAAACTTGATCAATGCACAGAAGACTTGAACTCTGTCATAGAAATTATGTTTTATGAAATTAAGTTCAAAAAGAATTCCGGCGCCGAATAGTCCCGGGGTTTTCCTGCTACGCCTAGCGCCTAAATGGCGGCGCCGAAAACCGATTTAAAACATGTAAACGCAATCAATTCGTCGTGTCGCATGTCGCAAAATAACACCTGGAACGATTAGTTGAACTTAAAAATCGCAACATTCGGTCTGACACAGTCTGAACGAGTGTCACTTATTTACGACGTCATTACACCCGCGCTGACATACTTAATTTCTTTCTCTCGATCGCAACATTGCAACGTATGCAAACTTCAGACCGCTCGCGAATAAGCTCGGTTTGTTAAGACCGGTTTGTTTGTTAACTGATTGAACGAGTGACCTCCGACGTGATCCCGCATTTCGCAGGTGTAATTCGGTACGAAACGGGTGCACCCCGGTGACGTCATTGTGTTCTGATCTAATGGACATGTTGCAAAGCGGCCACTCTCAGCCGCGCTAAGAATAGCGCACGGATTAGGGTCACTCTCACTCTGTGCGCGCGCACAAAGAAGTTGAAAAAATGCTCGATTTTGACGTCAGCGAGGTTACGATACGCCTTGCATACGATTGGTGACGCTCATTGATTCCGAGGCGGCGGAGAGAGAGAGTTGTTTGACGATCAGAAGTGACTTTGAGCACTGATACGGATGAAATTTGCACATTTTTCGCTTCTGGGTTACGGTACTGACCTGGAAAGGAAATGCATGAGTATCTACACTGGAACTGCTTTGAAAAAGCATTATTGTCAGAAGCCTGATAAATCAGAACCGAACGGCAAAATCACCAAGCCGCTAAATAGCCGACTATTGAGAAGTTACACGTTTTTTTGCATCCTGACCTCCATTTTATGAGCATATCGAACCAGCTTATTTCATTTTATTTCAGATTAAAGATTACATTTTAGCTTTTTTTTTAAAAGTTCATCATGCATAAGCAAACGCAATTTTTATGAAAGTAAATGCTCAATGTAGAGATTGAGATTGCCGACAGCCCAAAATTCCATCCACTTGTGAAAGGCTACAGCGGATAGCATCCGGAGTCAGAGCCATCTTCGATCACTTTCCGTCAAAGTTTCAGTAATCTCTCTTTCAGCTTCCGCCACTCGAAAGGCAGTTAATTCGCATATAAATGTGCTTTTCAACCGGATTCCTAATTCCTAATAATGAAATTGTTGGTTTGGTTTTTAGGTTTTTGTAAACCGAAGGTTCCGGTTGTTCCGGCCGAGCACAATCGAAATTGAATAAACGTGGAATGGGCTTATCCATATTTAAGCAAAATTAGGATAAAATTTGTATTCCACATACATATTCTATGCAAAAATTGAAATTCAAGCAACAAAACTGTTTTTCGTCCTCGTTTTTCTGCGTTGCTCCGTTGCTTTAAACAGTTTTGTTCAACTATTAGCTTTAGCGTGCCTCCGCCAGCAAATTCACGTACTTTGGACTGATCTTGTGCACTCGGAAAACCGGGTCATAAAATGGAGAGCCTGATGTAGACCGGCCTAAATTTGTACCGTACTTAATTTTGTCGAGATAACAGTGGGTTAACACTGGATAACACCGAGATAACATGAAACATTATGTATCTTGACACGCAGCAGACGCAAAGACACAAATAGAGGTCAGAAGATTGATTCTAATGCGCGGCGCGATTTGTTTCACATTGACCGGTTATTGAACTATTAGGATAAGTGCAAATGACCGTTTCCGCGACAGTGGGAAACCGTAAACGTCCCGTATCGCGTGTGTTTTTATAAACCAGCAAACGACCTTGCAAAGTTAAAGTTCAAAAAGACGCCAAAAGAGCGTCGAGATCTCTCAAAAGACACCTCTTGTCGGTGGACCAAGGATTACGGTAGCTTTCGGGGAGCGCCGTCACATACACACACAAGTGAAATGTTGCAATTGGGCGTGGGTTGGGCGATCCTGGACTTGTTCCGTCTGTCCGACAGCGGGATCTCAAATCTGGTCGGAGCGGTTAAAACGCAATCGGGTGTCACCGGAATATTCATTCACGTCGTCTTCTCGCCTCTGGTCACCGTTTGGTCATCAAATATGGATCATTGCCGGTGGACGCGCGTACTCTTGAGATTTTCTCGCGCGCGCACTCGACGCTCGATTGCAACTCTGTTGCCGCGCCGCTAGGTGACCGGTCAATGATTCTTAGCTGCGTAACGGTGATTTGCGCGCGTTTTTTGCTCTTTTCTTGGCGTAAAAAGTGCAATTTTACGGGCGCTACCGTAAGAAGTGTGTGAGTGCATTGATATGCGGGATTTTGGTCTTTGGTGGACATGATGGATGTGCATTTGACAAGCTTCCACTTGGCTTATTGGCTTCTCATCAATTCCCACTGATTTGAGCTTAAAATTAGAACTTAAAATGACCATATTTGCCACATTAGTGCAGTTGAAAACCCTTGAAACAGTCCGATCTCTGTCAACAGACTATCAATCTCAGCGCATCTAGGTTAAACGATCGAAAAGGCTGTTTTTACAATATTGAAACGTTCGCTTAACTGTGCGCATCCTCCCCTCTAATCCAAAAAACTCATTTAATTGATTAAAGTGCAATTCGAATGTGAGTTTCTTCTCATTGTCACAGGCGGTCATTCTGCGCCGCGCTTTTCAACAGCGCAACAAAGCGACATAGATCCTCGCGCGCGCTCTTCTGTTTTCTCTTTTCGCGAAACATCACCGACCGTAGCGGCGACGCTGACGATGATTGATGGCGGAACATGGACGTGACCCGAGAAGAAGACCCCGGGTCTATGTTTCGGTTAGCGTTTTGCGTGAGAATTGAACGAGAAGATGCTATATTTAAATGCATTTTTCAGTTCTAATTCCCAGGACGATGCGACTGTCGCTGACAGCATTGGCATTGTGCCTATTGGCCTCGTTGTCCTTGCTACCAGGTGTGAATTTCACCCTAATAGCGCGAGTAAATTCGGCTTTTAGAGCGGACAAACGGTTGGAAATTCAATATTAATCGGCGAAAAAATCCGAACATCACGCCGGAGAAGATGGAAAATATTGAGAAAGCGAAGATGACGGAAGGACAATTCAAGAAAGTCGAACAGTTGCACATGTCATGGTACGCTGGAACGGTCAATGGTCTGCTCGGGGCTGTTGGTCGAGAGCTCTATATGAAAATGGACAAGTAAGTGGTTTGGATCTATCTTAAGAACGTTATGTTCCTTTAAAATGTATTCTATTCATTAGAATTGGAGTTTTTGAGCAAAATTACATAAGCAAAATACTGAATAAGGGTATGCGTGATGTCCGCATTCAAGCAGCCCAGTTCGGTGCCTGTCAAAACTACAGTATACTCCACTTTGCAGTGGAAATTTCAAAGATTTCACTTTCAACTTGTGTTTGATACTCAATGAGCGAGGATTTTTAAAATTTCTACTTTAGAGCTATTTGAAAGCACCGACAGGACCTTTCGGGTTTTAGCCTCTTGTGTGATGTGTAGACAGCGTTGCCTAAAGCCGCTCTGAGCCTAAAATATACCTTATTTATTACAGCGCTCTAAGATTTGATGTTTCTGAGTTTCCGCTCTTTCAGAACCAACCGCCAAGCGTTCATCCACTGCCTGGACATCATAGAAGAAGACCATGACTTGACTGCTTCCGCCAAATGCTTAACCAAAGCATTTGACAAACGCCTCGTTCCCGTTGAAAGAAAAGAAGATTTTGAGTTTACAAACGACGTGAAGAGCGACTGGGTTGGCGGATTCAGAATTTCAACCCCAAGGCCAACGTTCAAGAAAGTGGTCACATCGACAACTACGACAACAACCATGACGACACCAGTAACAGAACCGACATCCAAGGCGCCGCTGAGGAGAGTCGCCATTGAAATGGCGAAAAAGATGGAGGCCGAAGTGATTGAATCGGAGAAGAGCAGAGCGAGATTCAATCGACTCTCGAAATTCTTCCAGAACCCTGAAAAATGATGGAATCGTTGCAGTTTCGAGCCAAGCGAAGTGCCAACATCTTCGTCGACAAAGAGGTTAGAAAAACGAGAAATTCTTGACCCATTTTTCACGATTTTCACTTGAGATGGTCTTCAACGAGGACAAACGCGACCGTCCCATCAAATCGATGTCTCAACTGAACACTCTCGCCGACCCAGCAGTGCAGAAACCTCCCTCTCCGGTGCAGAAAATGTCAAAATTCCTCACCAACCTTGTGCACGCAATCGACAAGGACAGCGGACGCATCAAACCGTGGAGCGACTCGTACAAACAACTCAACGACCTCAAGAATATGGTAGAAGACACGCAGCAAATGTCCAAATACCGCTACCGCGTGCTGGACATCGTGCTCGGCGAGAACAACGCGTACAAGAAGAAGAAGACGGTCAGTCAACGGATCAAAGGATTGATGCCCGAGGAGAAGAAGAACATGCCGCTGCTGCAGGAGACGTACAAACTCGTCGATGTGCTGTCGAAGAACAACGAAGAAGTAAACTACAAATTCCTCTCCCCCAAATTCGCGTCCGTTCTCCCGTCGGACACGCGGGAAACGAGGCACCTCTTCTCGCCCAACATCCTCCCGTTCTACAACGACGACTCTCCGAACGCTATAGCGCCTTTGCCAAAGCTGCTCGATGCGGCTGGAATGGACGAAGCGGACAAAAGCTCCGTTCTCGGGCTCATCATGGAGGCTTCGGGCGCTCGACAGATTGCCGACGAAGCTTTTGACATTATGAAGAACGCAAAACTGTTCGGAATCGACAACGACATCATGAACGTCACAAAATTCATCAAAGACACCTTCGCAAAGATGGAAAAATCGTTTACAACACGCCAGAAGCGTCATATCGCAACGCGCAAATACGCGTTCTTGAAGCGGAGCCAATTGGAGATGATCTACGGAGAGAACGGCCCATATCAGACCAATCTGACCGAGTTCCCGATGGACTTGGACGAGTACGATCAGTGGACCGAGGTGCAGAGGAAGGAGGCGTTGTTTGGAGCAATTCGGCATTTGGCCGGAGAGGAGATCCCGGTTGTGCCTGGCAGAAAACGACGTCAAATCACTCCTGCTGTCACACTAGCGCCTTATGCTTTCAATCCTTCAATCGTTGGAGTGAGTTTTGTTCAATTAATACAGCCAGATCGCATTGCCGTTGATTTCAGGGTCCCACGTTAGGTCCCGTGACGCTCTCCCCGTCGCTCTTCTCGCCGAACATTCTCGCTCCTCTGCTCTTGAGTCCGCCCATTATCTCGCCGCAAATCGGCAATCCGCTGATCTTCTCGCCCTACGTACTAGGCCCGAATGTCCTCTCGGCGGCCGTTTTCAACGTTTACATTTTTGCGCCGTACGTCCTCTCGCCCAACGTCATCAATCCGTACGTGATGTCACCGTTGATCCTCTCGCCGCACGTCCTCTGTCCCGATGTGCTCTCGCCCACAATCCTCTCCGGGGCTATTCTGAATCCTTACGTTGGATCTCCCGCTGTATTCACTGAATCGGCGCTCGCTGCTGATGTGTTGTCACCGAGCTTCTTGTCTTGAAGAAATAATTAATTAATTAATAATAATGAAATGCCAAAAATGAACAAATTGTTTATTAAAATTCTAATAAAGGAACCAGTATTAACTTGATTGTTACGTTACCACTCTTTAGCTCCACCGTTGTAAAATTGATTGTTACGATTTAGCAAGGCAACGCGTATGACGCTTGCAAAACACTTTCTAGCTCTATCGTTGTAATGGAGAATCCGTTGCCATCTGGCAGTCTCTGAATCCCAAGCAGTGTCTTCTTTCTTTCGAAACAACTTGATTCAGACCTTCCACAGCTTTATGTTCTCCTCGCGGGCAGGAGTTTAGCTTTACAGACTAGATCGACAGCTGAGCGCTAGAGTGCACGTGAACGGACGAGTTGGTCGCGAATAAACCGCTTTTAGCACCTCTAACGGAAGTAACTTCAATCAACCATATCAAAAATACAAATCGGGAAATGAATCCATTAGTTTTCTGAACATAAAAAGTCAAAATAACAAGAAATTTCTCTTTCCAGTAGCTTTATTTCAAATGGTAACACGCATTACGGGCATTGCGGATAGTGGCAGCGGCCAAAAATTTCTCCCGGGAGGATTCGACACTTTCCAACACCGGAGCAACTGCGAACCATGCACGGCAGGTCCGGAATCATGCCTGAAACAAAGTAGATCAGGAATAGTGCAAACCGAACATTAAACTACAGTAGTGGCCGGCAGGGGGGCAGCGCGAGCAAAACGGAAGGGCGTCGATGCTGCTGTTGCCAGGCGCGGCGACAGCAACGGATTGTCCCACTCCGAAGAGCACCAGGAAGAACAGAAGAGCAGCTTGACGGAACATCTGAGCGCGTGTGAATCATGGGAGAGCAGAAAGCGAATTTATAGACGCTTCAATCGTGACCGGTCAGAGAGCTCTGGCAAACAAGAGCTGTTTTTCGAGTCAATCAGCAGCTGATAACGTTACAGTTGTGTACAGTTTCGAAACGTGCACGTTTCATTTTGTTATCTGAGGGCCTATTTTAGTGTTCTGAGAACAGTTTTATTGCTACCAGTCCCATAGGTGCTCTATGAGACGAGCAATTCCACTTGAAATAGACGACACGTATTAGGTCTATAAAGTGCATTTTTAATTTTTGTTTGAAATTCCTTGAATTTTTCTGTTTCTGTTTCTTGTCTTAGAAATCGTGTTTTTTCGTGGTGACGTTAGCGTCAGTTTTTTAACGATTTTTGTTCGGTGGATGATGGCGATGAGTTTATTAAAAAAGTTTTCTTGGCATTTTGCTTGTTCGACTACAGCCTATTTCTCGCCTAGCTGTGCACGAGTACTGTAGGCGGCCCAACGTTCGTCGCGGTAAGACCGAAACTATTGTGGCAGAATCGTCTGGATCTGCGGATTTCGGCATTTTTGTGTAATTCTGACGATTGCGTCGTGATCTCCGACGTCGAATTGTCCAGAAACTGTACCCTGCAATCCTGAAATCCGCAGATTCAGACGATTCTGTCACAATAGTTTCGGTCTTACCGCGACGAACGTTGGGCCGCCTACAGTACTCGTGCACAGCTAGGCGAGAAATAGACAATAGACAAAAGGTGGAAATTTTAATCTAAGAATTAAATCCAATCTCAAAGGTGAACTGTGCGTCACAATGCGGAGGAAACAATTTCAGTAAAAAAGCCAAAAGCGATGCTTCTTCAAAGAACTGTGAAGATTTAATCATGTGAGTCTCTTCCTTCCGCCTGGAAAGAGAAAATTAAAGAAAAAATTGGAGTGCTAAAGCGAATTTGCGATGCTTCAAACAACTGTGAAGCATCTGTTTTGACTAAATGTTGAGATTTTCCCTTCAAATCAACCGACAATGACGCGCGGACCGGAAATCGCTGTGTTGGTCGACGATCTGTGGAAAATCCTTGGAAAGAAGAAACAAGCCGATGGAGAGGCGCCGTGTGTGTTGCGACGAACCTTTGACTTTCTCCGCTCCCTCCCCGACTACACGGAGCATCTGAGGGCGCCCACTTCTGATGACTTTGCCTACCTCCCCGCTGAGATTATTCACGACGTTCTTGATGCCAACGAATGCGTGTTAGAACTGAGTTTGACCTGTCTTGTGGATGTCGAAGGGCTTTGGGGTTATCTTAGTCTCGAACGCATGGAACGAATTAGAATCAAGTTTAAGTCTAATGCATTTCTAAGGCAACTGTGCCATTATAAATTCCAGCCGGTCACGTTCGAAGAAGCTCGAGATCACTCTATTTACTCCTCAGAAATAGATGAAAGCTCGGATTTTGAGCAACTGAGAGCGGTGGCCCCGAATCTCTATGAATCCATCGAATTCACTGATGTTCCTCATATCCCCGATGACATAATCATGCGAATCGGAAATCGTTTTTCGAGCGTCACGTGGCTGATCGAAGAGAACACGCCTGACGAGGAAGACGAAAACGAAAAACCGACTGAAAACTACATGAAGCCCCAAGTAGCCGACTTTCTGAAACGTCAACTCCGGTCAAAGTATCTGAGAAAACTTGAAATCGCTGGCTTAGGCTTAAAGCAGGGAGAATTGGACAATCTACTGGTGGATTTTGTGAAAAGACCCCATTTCGAAAGTCTCAACTTCTACGAAAGTGCTGATAAGTATTGGACGAGGAACCCAGGAGGCTACGCGCTTTCATTTGACGTTATTAAGGAGGCGCATATTTCGTGGATTTCAAGAGATTACTTTGATGTTGACCGTCAAGGCATTCTTGGCGTCATTTCTAGAGAAACGCGCGAGCAACTGAAGGAATACTTTCAGACAAATTTTTTCGGATATTACCAAGTCAAACATAGTTCACTTCCAGATGTGACATTGTCGATGAGAATTTATGAGAAAAATGATCAAAAATTGGAGTTTTCTTTGTGGTCTGGAACTACTTCCACTCCCAGGCAGAAGCGCCAGCCAGGTCGTCGCCTCTCCGCATCCCAGCTACGACTATAGAGCGTCTCACATTGCGCAATTCTATTGATATGATAAATAAACTATTTGAACTACCTGCAGCAGAACGTGTAATTTGCGTCAGAACATTGAACAAAATTCAAACTTTGAAATGAAAAAACTTTCCATTTAGTTACATTTAGCTACTAGTTGCTATTTTGTGCCTTCTGTTAATGTCTATTAATGAATGCGTTTGTACCTCACAATTTTTTTTATCGCTGTTATAAAAAAACTTTTTTTTTAAATTTCCGGGTAGGCTTAAATCGCATGAGTCGGCTAAACTACAACAGAACCGACGGTACGCGACAACTCGGCTGCGCCGAGTTGTCCTGCTCCGCAGAACCGATGTTTTTGGCTAGTCGCCTCTTTTTTCCAAGAATTTGCAAAACATTTTTTTGTCTCTCGCGCTTCGAGAAATTCAGAGCCGGAAATGTCGGAAAAGTTGAATTAATGAAATTAATTACAAACAAAGCAATTACAAATAATTTTTATTTGTGAATTTCGTTCTGTAATGTAACGTTCTTATTTATGTACGTTTAACGTTTTCAGCATTTTTTTGCGGCTGCAATCAGCTACAGAACCATATCAATTTAAATGTGCTATAAATTGAAGGTCATGTAGGCTTTTGGTCATCTTGAATGATTCAACACAAACAAGTTTGAGTTTAATTTAAGTCGTTTTAGCAAACAGCAGTCCCGAAGGCAATCAACGCAAAAAAACAGTATTTGATTTACATTGAAATAAATACAAGTGATCAAGCTTTTATGACCAATTAAACTGGAATTTCCAAATTCAAATTTAAACTTGACGACTTGACTCAGCACAAATCAAAACTGACCAGAATAAAATCAAAATTAAACAATTTTTTGTTAAATTTTTGTTATTTTCATTAAATAAATTAAACAAAACAATTTTTGTAAAAGTCTTCGGTTTCCTGTGTACACGGTCATCTTCGTGAAAGAATGGAACATAAAGAAACTTTATTTATGTAACGCTCATGTTCTACGTACTAATGGTAATCTTATTAAACGAAAAAAATAAAAAATTTTCGCAGAATTTTTGGTTTTTAATTTGAATATGTTTTTGGAGCTTGGACTATCATTACTGTTTCTTGGAACGAAAGCGCATTTTTTGCTTGTTTTTTTGCATGGTGCAGCAATATTCATTTTGGATTTCTTTTTAAATATTAAACAATTTAAATTTAAAAAGATTTTCGGAGCCTCGCAATACAGTCATTAAGAGAACGGGAAACTGCTCACCGCTCGTTTAGTCATAAATAAAGCATAATCATAAATTTAAAATTTTTTTTGCACAGCACGCACTTTCGATACCAATACAATTTTGATCAATTCTAAAAGCCTGTTATATGTTACAATGTAATTGTAGCATTTTTTCACGAAAACGTTGACCTAATGCAATTTAAACCACTTGTCGGTAGTGACGCTGAGTAACAGTAAAGTACATTGAAAATTACGTTTTTATTTTTTGTACACCAAATTTGGACATTTATGGGCGTAGGTTATACGGTAGGTCGACGGTTATAGGTTATTCGACAATCCGACAATCTTTGCTGTTTAATAACACACTCGATTGCCGCGATCTGGTTATAGCACCATCAAAAACTTTAAAACAAAATTTAAACAAAAAGCATTTTTGGGCCGTTCATCGCTTTTCATGCAGTTTTATCTACTTGGTGAAGACTGGTGTCACAGATTATAATAAATAAATCTTCAGATTTAATACTTAAAATATAGTTATAAGAATGATTAATTAATTTTTTCGGCGTTGACTAAATAATTTTTTTAACCATGTATTAGTGCCTTAAACTGCTTGTAGCTAACAGCAGCTGTAAAGCAGCCAAATATTACAACCGTTGGTTTTTTAATTTATTCAGACATCGATCAGATTGGATGTTCAAATTTTTCAAATTAAATAAACAAATTTTTGGATGCAAGAAGAGTATTAAATGCTGCATTGCGCCAAATAATTACAAACTCGTTGTTGTTCTCAGTATTTGGAAAGTTACAAAAAGTTATGAAAAGTGAAGTGATACACATTTTTTAGTTACCAGCTCTGTCTTTCTTGATTTTGTCCTGTCCTGATGTTCGGTCATTTTGAATGCATTTTTATTTATTTATTTGTTTAAATTTTTTACATTTTTCAAATTAAAAAAACAAATTTTTGAATGCAAGTACGAAAATATTGCATAGGAGAAAAAACACGGCCTAATTTTGCTTGGCTGGCTGGCTAAGTTGGCTAATGTACTGAGCCCTTTTTAGTCGCATAACTTAATTTTGCAAAAAAAAACAAAGAAACAAAATGTTTCGGGTTTGATTACTAAAGTGCGCCAAATAGGACAACACAGAACGCTGTTGTTCACAGCATTTGTAAAATTTAATAAGCAACAAATTTACAAATTCTGTCTGCTTACCGTACCTCAAATGTTTAAACTGTTAGTGGCGCTGCATTCAACAATTTTGCAACCTTTTTCACTGATTTTCAGTAATTTTAAATTCTTTTTTGCTGTCTCTTAGAAATGTTGTATGCGAGCTTCACACTTTTAGTAAACAAATTACAGTGAGTGTGAAGAGTGGGCTTTTTTTGCTGAAATGTTGTCGGCTGCGAGACAGCGCAGCGACACACCGAGTTCTTTTTTGTTGCACGGTTTGGTTTCTTTTTAAAAGAAGACAATTTCTATTTAGGTATTAAATGCTACTGTGCGCCAAAAAATGACAAACTCGTTGTTGTTCTCAGTATTTGGAAAGTTACGAAAAATTAAGAAAAATGAAGTGTTACACATTTTTTTAGTTTTTTTTTTTACAATTTTTAGTGGGGCTGCATTCTACAATTTTGCAACCATTTTTACTGATTTTTGGTCATTTTAAATTCATTTTAATTATTTATTAGTAGATACACACAGACATCATTCCAGGTTTCAGGTTATGCGGAGATAAAAGTGGTGAATTTAAGATTCCCCAGAAATTATACAAAAACACAACAAAAGCCCCTCAATCAAAAGTAGAGGAGAGAGGTGCAGAAAGGGGAAAAGATGACCGTTAAAAGTTCATAGAGAGCCAGACTTTCAGTTTTCTTTGAAAGATCTTTGAGTTCAGGGAGTTCATTCGAGATTGGAATAATTGTGCGGGAATAGAATTTTTAAATTTAAATTTTTTAAAATCAAACGTTGCAAATCAATCTACATATTTCAAATTTCAATATAATACAATAAATAATTGCTATTAAATAAATTAAATTTTTATTTAAATTTTTTAAACAAAATTTTTTGGTTTTGTACTGCAATGCTTCAATGCTAACGTTTGCTTATCTCTGCGCAATCTTTCAACGTTGATTTTTAACCTTAATTTTGTTTAATTTTAAACAAAGTTTTTTGTTACTTTTTTCAGTTTAATTGGTTGGTCACTTTACTTGTTTTTTACGTAATGACAATTTTGGTCCAATTAAAACGCAATTCATTAAAGTAGGCATTTTTACACGCGAGCAGCTGAAGGAATACTTTCAGACAAATTTTTTCGGATATCGCCAAGTCAAACACAATTTCCTTCCAGGTGCAACATTGGAGATGACCATTTATAAAGAAGACGAACAAAAATTGGAGTTTGCTTTGTGGTCTTCCACTATTTCCAATCCGATGCAGAAGCGCCAGCCAGGTCGTCGCCACTCCGCAGGTCGTCGCCTCTCCAACTATAGAGCGCCTCAATTCTATTGATATGATAAATAAACTATTTGAACAACCTGCAGCAGAACGTGTAATTTGCGTCAGAACATCGAACAAAATTCAAACTTTGGAATGAAAAAACTTTCCATTTAGTTACATTTAGTTACTAGTTGCTACTTTGTGCCTTCTATTAATGTCTATTAATAAATGCATTCGGGGCTCCATTTCCGTAGAAACACGCGCGAGCAGCTGAAGGAATACTTTCAGACAAATTTAATCGGAAATCACCAAGTCAAACACAATTTCCTTCCAGGTGCAACATTGGAGATGACCATTTATAAAGAAGACGAACAAAAATTGGAGTTTGCTTTGTGGACTACTTCCACTCCCACACATAGGCAGAAACGCCAGCCAGATCGTCGCCTCTCCACATCCTAGGTATTTTTGGAAAGTTGACAGTAGATCCGTTTGTAGAAATTGTGACATTGGAAAACAAATTAATCGAAATATTTCAATTATTAATATAATAGAATAAAAGCAATTGTTTTAAATTGAATCTTTCAACTTTCGCTCTTGTTAAGCTAACGTTATCAGAGTTTTAAACGTAATTCTTTTTTAAACAATTTTTTAATCAAAATTTTTATTTTTGTCCATTTCAATGTTCACTCTTGCGCCTATTTGAGCAAACGCCCCGGCTCCTCGTCTACCACGATCGATTCAAACTTTCGTTCTGTAGCTCTCTGAAATTAGGTTGTCAAAGTTCAATTGTCAAATTCTTTAAACGTTAAACGTTTTAAACGTTAACATATTTTTTAATTTTTTAATCCAAATATTAATTTTTGTTCATTGCACTGCTGATAATTGTCGCAACTGCGACCGATCATCTCGCATTCTCTTCTTATTTTGTATTGTTTATGTTTTCATTCTTGCATCCCGATGCGACAAAGCTTTTGTTGTAATAAATCAGTTTTAGCTTGATCGCCACTGAGAGCGCTTGGCTCCTTCCTGGCAACTTCTATAAATTCTATAAATGGCTGTGAATTTGTCGTTTTTTACAGCCTGGTCAACTTTACGGTCATTTTTAGATCGCTTTATACTTTACTTGTGTTTGACCTAATGACAATTTTGGTTCAGTTTTCAACCCCGATACGCAATTCATTCTAAACCCACTTAAGTTCAACTAACAAGCAGTTATTAAGCAGTTATTTTTGGGTAGTCTCATCGGAACCACACTACAGTTTGTGAAATTTTAATGAAATCTAATTAATGTTTATTTTCACAATTTCACCAAAGCAGTAATTTTTGGATAACGGAGATTCGGTACAATTTCTGCAGACATTGCAACATTGAAAGATCCTCTCTCTCGCACATGAAATAGTTTGGCTGAGACTTGTTTTTGGTGACGGAGCAAAGTTTAGAGCCAAGTTAATGTCAAATTTCACTTGCTGAAACCAGAACATGGCTAGATTCAGCAAATAAATGGAATTTGAAACTCTTTCCAGTGCCACAACTTCCGTTTCCGGTGTTCATTTTCTATTTTGAACATATTGCAGCTTGGTACAATTATTTTATGCTGTTTATCATTCAAAAATCTAGTTTACAAAGACAAAGACGTTTAGTAAACATTTTTTGTGTTGTGAGTTGTGAGCGAATATTCAGGTTTGCCCAAAGATTTAAAGTTTAGTGTCATTGCTAGTGACAAGTGCAAGGAGCGAAAGTCTATTTTTGAAGCCTAGCTGCCATTGTTTTATTGAGCTCAACTTTCGAAAGTAGATTATTTTGTTTTTTTCTTTCACCTTTGTTCAGTTGTTCTCGAAGTATTTTTCGGATCAGTTTTGTGTTCTCGTTTCCACTTACTTTTCAAAACTGGTGTATCGCAGTAAATTTTGTTAGAACCTGATCTTTCTCTCTACAACCAGAGTTCAGGAGAAACTTAACTTTGGTCAGGTTGCATAAAAAGAATGAAGATTTTATTTAAAATGCAATTATAGTGCATAAAATGTATATTTTCAGTTTTTTTTTAAAATAGCGGAAATTTGACATCTATGACATGATTAAGTAATTATATATGTTTTATTTTCATTACATTAAATTATTCTTGAGAGCCCGTTAATACAAACGGCTTTCTGATCTTCAAAGTTTCATCATTTTTATGTGATACATATGTTTTAAAACATTTTTGAACACCTGACTGGGAAAGTTCTCCAAACTTGTCACGCGTGATGTGGAACTGGTTTGGAAAGTTTTGCTTTTTCATGTTTGAACTGTTTTTTACTTGTGTAGCTGTTAAATGTTTTCTCCTCGAGACCCAAAAACTGTTTAAAATTTTTATAGGCTGTTCGCCTCAGGACCTGTTGCCTGATTTTTTTTAAACTGTTCGCCGTAGAACCTAAACATATGTTTTAAAACATTTTTGAACATCGCTTTCGTTCTTTAAGAACATAAATTATATTCTGCACACCAAAACACTGAGCCGATTTGGTTTTGTAGTTAACTATAGGCCCAGTACATGGTCGCATTGCTGAAAGCCAAAACAAAAGCTGGAATAAAACGTTTTTTTTGTCAGGTGGAAAGGGTATAATTTTAAACATTCAACAAATTTTAGTCTGCCTGACGACTTAAGCTTAAAGTGTAGGCATAAAACACACGAACCAGTCACAACAATCTCCACTGAAATATTCTTCTTGCCTGATTTGAAATTCTAAATTCATAAACAAATCTGGTTGCCATTGAACATCACGAACAATTGAATTTTACGATTATTCCGATTGAGAATTTTTTTAATTGGCTTATGACTTCATTTCGTTATATTTTTTAATTAAAAGAAATAATATAATTTTTAGTTTTTTTTTGCCACCGATCAAACAATAACTCTGTCCGCTACTGGTACTCGGCATGATTAAGTGAGTATGATCAAGCAATTATTAGTTGTATTTCCAATGGGCTCTTGACGTTGGTTTTTTTTAAATGCGAATTTCATTTGAAAAAATAAGTGATAATCATTTTGTGCCTATATTCCACTTGACGTGTGTGCGGATACTGCAGCACAATTATTTAAAAAAATATTCATTTTTTGATTAGCGGATTTGTAAGAGATAACATCATGGTTCTATATAGTCGGTCGCCTTTTTCCATCGATTAATAGGGGCTTAAGAGCATGGGAACAAAAAGATACTTTGCTAATCAAATCTGCTAAACCTGCTAAATCTAGTAAACAATAAAAAGGGAAAATTAAGGTAAATTTTTGTTTATTTAGGTTCAATATATTTTTGAAGTATGGCTTTTATGAGTTCTTTGCGAGGACGATGTTCTCAGGGAGTTCATTCCAAATTGGAATGATTGCGCGGGAAAAGAATTTGAGAAAACGGTCCGATCGACAAGGTGTCGGTTGGATGCGAAAAACAGAGCGAGAGCGAGTAATAGAGTCAGGCGGAGGGACGGGGAAGAGCTCACCAGGAAGAATATTGATTTTTCCATGAGATATTTTATACGCTAAAGTCAAGCTAGCGATTTTGCGTCTTTCTGCCAGCGATTGGACGTTGAGAAGAATTAGAGCGGCTTCATAGCCAGGGAACGGGAGAAGACAGCGGTAGAATATGAATTTCACAAACTTTCTCTGGACGGACTTCAACAAGTCAGAATCTCTTTTACAAATAGGCTTTTATTTTAAGTTTTTATATACTGATGCAATGGTGCTAATGTTTGCTTCGCTCTGCACACGCATAAATATTTTTCATTTTAATGTAATTTTTTGGAAATTACATTAAATAAAAGTTTTTCTGTCTTCCAACACTTTTTGTGATCTCTTTTGTTTTTTATTATCTTTTTTTAGTTTAGTTACTTTTAAAATTAAAAATATTTTTTAAAATAATTTTTTTTAAAGTAAATAAAACTAATTTTGTTTTTTGTATTCAAATGAACCAAGCAATTTTTATCAGTGAATTTTAAAAACGATATACAGTTTTTCGTTTATAAACCGAATGTTCGCTTCGCTTCGTTTTAGTAAGAAAATTACATAATCACAATGTTTACGACGCTTCCTTTTTAAAAATGATACTTTTTAATTTACCAAATTTTACCAATTTTTCAATTTTTTTTCAATTTACCAAATCTATAGAAATAGACTAGAGTAAAGAAAGTGTTTTTTGGGTTTTTTTTTGGCATCTTGGAGTTGAGGCAAGTTAGGAACACGTTTTTTTGCCATGTAATTCAACAAATTCAGTAAAAACAGAACTTTTGGATTTACGTTCATCGGAACCGCGATCGTTCGCGTCAAAAGCACTAAAATTAGCAAAAAAGAATTTCAAAATAACATTTTTGCGCTGAACGTAATGGATATACATATTTTTACATATACATTTATTTAAATAGCCATTTAATCATCAGTCAATTAATTTTCAATTAATTCTGAAGTAAGACAAGAACATGTTTTTTCGCCATCTGATTTATTCTCAATCGCCTTTTTTTATTATGTTTCATTTGACAAATGATGTAAATAAAATATTTTTGAAGTCGCTGCCGTCAAAATCACCAAATTAAACAAAAAAAGAATTTTAAATTAACATTTTTGAGGCTAGTGGCATGGGTACCCTCGATTCCTCAGCTGAACTGCACCAGCGGTTTCTTTTTAACATTTAAGCTGAAGACGTTACCTGGTTGTGAGTAAAATAATCAGTTGGAAGAAAGGATCAGTCAGCGCTCCTTTAAATGTAGTTAATTGTACAAATTTTTGAGAATTTTGTACCTAAGAAAAATAGCTAAGAATTTTTTTTGTCTTTTTGTGCAGGTGATTAAAGTGTGCGTAAACTAAAAAACTAAAAACAATACAAGAACGTGTTTTTCTCGCTATTTAATTCAAATAACTTAAAATAACAGAATTCGTATAAAGACATGCGATAGTGCAATCTTTCTGCGTTGCTTTACGGTTACAATTTGTACAAATAAATTTACAACACAAAAACTATTTTTGATAACAACATTTTCAGTTATTCTCTTTTAAACATTGAATTACTACTATTATACATACGCCTTTAATTTGATTTAATTTAATTTATTTACACGCAATCTATATTACCAGATAATTAAGAAATTGTACATTCCACCTGAAATTAAATCGTAACTTTAATCGTATTTATTTTCTATTTATTGTATTTATTAAATCTTTTTTGGATACCATTTCTATATGATACGCCGTAAAATATATAGGTTGTCAATTTTTCATTATATAGTATATAAAAATCGGAGATCCATAATACCAGTTGATCAAGCTTCTGTTTTTGATGTTTGAAATTTTGAAATTCCCAGTTTTTGAATCATTCTCATTTTTTAAATTTCTACTTGTACTGATCGCAATAGATTCAAGTTAAAAAGGTTTTTTGTACTTCTTCGGTTGCTTATTTGCGTAACGCTCCCGGTATGCTAGTTCCGGGTGCTTTCTGAAATTTCTGAAAAGAGCAGATTAGTGGTCTCAATAGCAAATAACATTCGTTAAATAATGTAATATGTTTGTAATAAATGTAGAACGTATTATTTTTGTCTGCATTCGTGTCAGCATTCCATAAACGTACCGAGAATTTAACTTTAATTTATTTTTGTTTATTATTGACGTTTTCAGAAATGTTAATTCAAATTCGTTTATTTTTTTGGAGTTAATAAAACTATGATTCGCACTAACGGTTTCTTTTGATTAAGCCTTAAGATAAGATTAAGTAGATAATTTTTGTACCAAAAGGATGAAAAGTTAAAATTCTGTTTTTTAGGTTTGGGCCATTTGATTATCATATATATTTTTCTCTTTTTTTTTGTCACGGTGCCATCAAGTCAGCGTAGTTGTAAACTGTCAATCGTTCCCGTCAAAATCACCAAGTTTAACAACAACAAAAATATTTTCAAATTAACATTTTTGGTGTTGGCGTTGGTTAGCACTGTTTTCAGACTTGAACGTAATAGATTTATACAAATATCCGCAGTATCTGAACATATAGGAAACCTTGAATTTGCTTGTTATCTTATATTCTTCAATGGTGCCCAAATTAATTAAATTGATCATTGATTTTTATTAAAAAAAAAGATTTTAAAATCAACATGTTTTTTGTGACCTTTTGGATTTCGAAACGTTTAGGAGTATTGGAATTTTATTAGAAACTTTTATTTATAATTCCGCACTAAACGGCTCATTAAACAGTCGCAATAAACTTGCAATTTTGATGTGATTGCGAAACAATGAGATTAAATGTTGAGAACAATCGCCCCGCTAAAAGCACAAAATTTAACAAAAAAAATTGCAAATGAATTTATTTAAATACCTGTCGTATCAGGAACCCTCGGGTTTGCTATCGGTTATCTTTAATCACCTCTTCTCTTCACCTCTGTTGAATTACGTATAATTCCTTTTCACTTTCTATTTGTAAAATCTCTTTTGAAAATACATTTTTAGATAATTTAACGAGTTTATGTACTTCAGTTAATTTTTAGTTAATTTAAAGAATTTTTTGAAGTTGCCATCTATTCCATTATTTCAAATTAAAACAGAGTCCAAACTGTGAACAATGTGAACGTCTTGTTGAAGACACTGTAGGATTCCATTTTAATTTATTATGCGTACTAGCAAGACACCTTGCCTTAGCGGTTACAGTCGTTCTTTCTCATTGAATTAGTGTTTATGTTAACAAAGAAATTTAAACCACGTTTGGATAATGATGATTTTTGAATCTAAAAAAACAAGCATTTGATTCTATTTCACAAATTCCAGATCATGTCTTGGCTGATTACTAACATAATAAAAAAAAATAAAAAAATTGTTATTCATTTGACGATGATTTTGAAGACGACATAACGACTTTTTTGCAGCTAATTTACAATATGGGTTTTTTGTGTATAAGATGTTACAAGATATTTGGCGGACGAGAATATAGACGCATTATTTTATTTTCTATTTTTCCATCATTATTTTTATTATTTTTCTGAGAACAGAACAATTTTCGTACATTTAAGAAGGGGGAGTTGAGACCATCAGCGTCTATTTTTGATTATTCCCCTTCATTCCATGTGAAGCACTAAAAACATTTTTATAACATCTTTCGATCCATCAATCGTATCTCAGCATTTTTGCACAAATGATACAGTCAGATACAACGCGTTAATAGCATAGAATCGTTAATTAGAAATTTTTCTTTGAAAAATCCAATTCTAAAATCGTTTTTTAATTGCGTCCGTTTTCCAGCAACAAATCAAAAAATCAAAAATTGTGTTTTCCAACATGATGAAGTGGTCACATGCGGTCACCTTTTAATTTCTATACTTTTGGTTGTATTCTTTTTCCTTTCTTTTTTGCATTTGGTTTTTATTCCGGTCCTTCTTAATTAATTCCGGTCCCGCTTAACTAATTTCCGGTACCTCTTAATTCATTCCGGAACCTGTTAAATGATTCCGGTCCTTTTTCTATAAAAGAGCCAAATTTTTATATAACCATGTTGTCATATTATGGGGTGAATAAAATATCTAAAATATAAAATATCGGTTCAAAAACTCAGAAAACGTTATTAGCAGCTCATGTTCCAATTATTGATGAAATGAAATTGATTTTTTTTGGTTTTGT
>MQUG01003705.1:0-12535 GCA_007213375.1 Steinernema feltiae | reverse complement strand
CAGCTCAGGCTATATAAGCTCTAATCATCCGCCTTCACAGCATTCAGTGGCAGCAGCGATGGCAAATTTCACCTACTGCGAGGACGGTCGCGTCAATCTCTCTACCGTACCCGATGAGTCGATGCGACGGCTTCTGATCGGAGTGTCCTATATGCTGGTAGGGCTGGCCGGGATCCCAATTTGTGTCTTCAATCTTACCGTATTCTGGTGAGTTTAGAGTACGTATAGAGGATGAATATGGCGGCGGATTTCAGCAAGAAGCAATTCATTCAGCAATCGTGCTACAAATTTCTCGTAATTTCGATCATTTTGGACATTGCGAATCTCTTCAACTCGGCTCTCATGACCGGACTCCTCTCGGTGCTCAATATGACGCCCTGCAATGGCTACACGTGGACGGTCCTCTTTGCGAGACAGCATGTCGGTAGGGAGTACTGTAATTGGCCAATTATGCTCGCATTTGGGGCTGTTCAGCGTTTTGGTACGCCTATACGATAACGTCGGAAATCCTGGCCTTCAACCGCATGATGATCTTCGCCAGCAAGCAAATGTCGCAGATCCTCTTTGACGGCAATCGCAGTTGGCTCTGGGTGCTCGTCATTCTGGCCTACACGGGCAGCCTGGTCGGCATCGAGGAATACAACAACGTTTCATTTGTCTACGACCCGAACGCGGGCGTCATTTTTGACGTTACAGTAAGCTACATGGCGTCTTTGGTGGAAGTTTAACGTCAATTTTCAGCTCAACTTGGTCCACGTTGTCAATAACTTTACTAAACTGGGCCTCGTCAGCACTTTCTACACGATTATGCTCGCATTCATCTTCTATCAGTCGAAGAAGGCGGGAAAGAAGCTCGACAAAGCGCAACTGAAGGTAGCGCATCGTTCCCGCTAGCTCTGCGCACCTAAAAATTGATTTCAGATCTCGCTCATTACTTTGACCATCGCAGCGTTGGCCGATTTTGCGTCGGCCGGCTACGTGGGCGCCAGCTACATTCCCAAAGACACGACTTTGGGCAGAAATTCAGGAATAATAGGAGAATCCGCGTGGTTCATGCTGCATTTCGGTACCGGACTCATCTACTTGTTCTTCAATCAGGCAGCCTATGACCAGCTGAAAAAGTGTCTCGGACTCAAGCGGAAGGTCGAATGTGCGAACTACACTGATGCGTCGAGGCTGGAGAAAAGTTCGAATGTCGTAAAACCGACTGTAAGCATGATTAGTGCCTAGAGTGAATTTTGGTGCTGTATTTAGTGCTATCCCCTCTATACAGTAAGCTAAAAATTCAACTTATAAATTCAAGAACAAAAATTCTGTCCGTACCGGAGTCATTCGAGACAGAAAAGGGCGCCAAACTCAGACAAAAAAAATGGCACTACAAGAGGTTTCACAATTGCAAGTTATGTTCCAGAATAACAGAGCGAGACAGGAGATTCTACTTGACCCCACTCCCAAGAGATTTGACCTTGCTGTTGATCGAGCGAAAACCAAATCGCTTCGGAGACGTAAATGAGAATAAATTCGCATGGAAGCTCTCAAATGCCGAGGATGTTCGTCTCCAAGGGCAGCTGATCAATGTTGGGATTTCGTATGTGCCGAGCAAGCCGCGCGCCTCAGGGCGCGGCGGTAGAGCCTCAGCTCCGTGATAGACGCAAGATGCACTTATTGTATATTGTAGGCGATCTTCCTGCATTTTCCGACCAAAAGTCGTCAAACACAATCACTTCCGTTCTCATGCCCGTTAGCGTCAAATGTACAATTCGCTGTTATGACACCTGTCGCTCTTCACACTAATCCTAATCCACCGTCGATCCCCCCGTTTAAGCGGCACTGATCACCGATCAAATTCATTGTTAATTCATGAAAGGATACTGTAGTATACAAAAGGATACGAAAGGTTACTAATGTAGCAGGCGGAGCTTCACACGTTCGCCGATGGCAATTTCGATTCGTGTTTTCTGTCCGCACAACAACGAATTGTAGCTTGTATTCATGAATTGCTCGTCCACCGGGGTCGCTGCACTCTTGGACAAGGGCACGCGGAAGCTCGCACTTCCTGGTCGCACTTCGCTCGCTGTCATGTGGGTCTGAGCATTTTGTTTATTGAGATTAACGCAACCACCGTTAGTACTCCCTTCCCTCAGA
The DNA here is from genome assembly GCA_007213375.1 of Steinernema feltiae. Taxonomy (NCBI): domain Eukaryota; kingdom Metazoa; phylum Nematoda; class Chromadorea; order Rhabditida; family Steinernematidae; genus Steinernema; species Steinernema feltiae. Next base: position 10,390 of record MQUG01003705.1, on the reverse strand, counting down.
ACACGCAATCCAAAGATCAGAATCAGATCTGTTTGTTCGTAGATGACCGTTTGATGATCCGGGAAGCTCTTTTGATCAAGACACGCCTCTGCTTGTAAGAATGCAGCGGACTAGGAGCTTTAAGGAAGCTATAAAAGAGGCCTCGATAATCGCACTCCAACCAACCACCCATCAATGGCTGCTTGCAGAATTCTGTTCGCAGTGATCGCCCTGAGCTGTTTGAGTGCTGCGGAGAAAGGAAATGGACCTGAATTGTCTCCAGAGCCCTCTCTGGGAGGCGCTCAACTCCATGCCAAGGTGAGACTAGTGTTTGAGAGTCACGAGAGCGTTTGGATGTTCTTTCAGGAGGAAGCCGCGGATCTTATGAAATTTAAGACGAAAACGGAAAGCGAGGAGAGAGAAACTGAGAGGTTGGAGAGCGATCAGGCCGCTCTTTACGCCCAGAAGAGGCAGCAGATCGACAAGGCGCTGCGGGATATCAAAGTGACTACGGTAGTTTGAAAGCCGTGATTACGGTTGGAATTTCAGAAAATGAATGCGAAACCGGTTCCTCAAGAGATGGTCGCCGACATCGTCGATGTGAACGCGATTCAAGGGCGGACGATGAGTGAGAAGATCGTTTTTGGACTTTGTCTACAGTATCCTTTCAGGGGACACCTCAATTCCAGTCGCACAAAGCGACAAACGACAAACGATGACAAACACAAAGCCGTGATTACGGTTCCTATATAAGAAAGAAATAAGGGTTCACCATCGCATGTTGGACATAACTTTTCAGACATCCATTTGCGGGAGTGCGCGCGAGTGCGACCGGTCGAAAGCGAGTGGCGTGCAAACGAGACAGTGCGTTTGCAGCGATGAACAGCGGAAAGCCGAGAACATTCGAGAACGTTTGCCGGAAAAAATCATAAAAATACAATATTTGACTCTTTGCAACTGTGTTTTGTATTGTTTTCATGTTAAAATTAAAAAAAAGCATAAACAGTGTACATGAGCGATGAATACAAGTCAAAAAGCAACCCAAGGCTTCATGAGCATCAAGCTTTTCAGGGCATGTACTTTTACTGCACTTTTCTGCACCATTCTGCAACGGCGTCGCACTCCTCAGTGCACTTTACGTCGCGCTTTTTTCGCCGCCACCGCCGACCGCCGACGGTCCACCGCCGCCGACCGTCCTCGGCCGCCGACCACCCTTACACCTCCGCCATCAGCGCTGTCCGCGTGCACTTTGCGCGCACTTACGAATCAAACGACAGACGATTCACTGCTCACTCTGTCCAAAGAAGAGACGGCGGTCCAAGCGCATCTTTCCAAACTCATTTATCGCTTCCTTTAACCTCAATTTCATCTCTTCTTTCCTTTTCAGTTCGGTTTATCTCTATTATGGGTCAGCGCAGTTCAAAGAGCACGACGAGCATTCTGGACCTTCCCTTTGGTGCAAGGAATGCGCTCTTCGACAGTTAATTCCGGGATACGACCTCCCAATTGAGAGTTTCAAGTGGTTCGCTTTCAATGATGAGGACCTCGAGTCGATCGATTCGAAGAAGCTGACCTCGCAATCACTCTTTTTTATCTCCTGCTCGCGGTAACCCATTTTTTGAAATTCCCACTGTTCAATACGTTTTATTCTAGATTCACCAAGAGAACGAGTTGCACAGACGCAAAATCGCAATTTTGCACCCGGGTTTGTGGAGCTCGGTGCAAAGTATCCGGAAGGAAGACGTTCCGAAGAATCTGTTCCTGCACCGTTGGAACTGCGAGCACGTTGTCATTCCGTTTCACAACGGAAATGAGTGGGCTTGCTGCGTGCTCAACTTGGGGGACAAGCACATCGCGATTTTCCTTCAATCGGAGGTGAGTTGTTGAGTCTGAAATAAGCAAATGAATTGCCTATTTAGGGGCAACTGTCGCGGAGAGCTTCGAAAAAGCTCAAATCTCTATGCAAGAGAGTGTTTGAGCACTGCAGAGGGAAAGCGCCAGGATTGCGGATCTCCTACAGACGATCGCTCTACTTGGCGCATCGTCGATTCTGGAAGGAGCACGATCCGAGCGGGCTGTACGTCGCTCAAGCAGCCCTGAATCACTTCGATGGTTGCGCCATGACGGCAGATCGTGATGCCGCCCGTTTTCGCGCTCACATGAAGAAGATTTTGCTGCCGTTGTCCGCCAATGCAGAGAAGATCTTGGTCTACCAGTTCAAGAGCGATGCAGAAATCGATTATGTTTTTGGGAGGCTGCTGAACGAAAACGGACAGAAATTGAAGTGGGCCCGGATGAATGCGGCAAAACGCGCGATTCCTGACAAAACTGGCGAGGCGACACCACAAAAGAGACCGACCCAAGGTAAGCTTATCTTGACACCAAAACACAGTTTAAATTGTGATTTTCCAGGCGTTGCAATCTCTCCGATCTTGCAAGTTGCGCCAGTGGACAACCGCACGACTTTTGAGAGGCTTCCGGCGGAATGGAGCGGTATTTTAAGACAGTTTGTAAACACTAACAATGATTTTAAGGGTTGTTCCAAGTTATCAGGGACTTTCCACTAAACGGCGGCGGAGGTTGGCAGGATTTTCCTGCACAGGCCCTTTCATCGCTAGACGGTATCAACTGGGTCGACAGCATGGTTGTATTTCACTACCTGCTTCTCCAAGTAAGCAAACGAGTCAGGTTCAGTCATAAAAACAAGATTTTAGATTGCCCGATTCAACTCAACGGCGCCATCTGAACAAATCACAACTCTTTTGAACCCGTTCGCATTCCACGAGCATATGGTGCTCAACATTGATGAGATTTGTGAGATGCGTTACTTAGCGCGCCGTAGGTTTGAGATAGCCGTAATACCTATAAATTGCGGCGGTAACCACTGGGCAGTCGCCGTGCTGCACGTTCGCTCAACTCAGCTTTTCATCTTTGACTCTTTGCTCTCCACCTCTGTAAGTATCTTTAGCACATTTTTAAATTACAAAAATGCGTTTAGATTGCTAGGTTTCATGCCTACAGCACGGCTGTCACCATCGCTGACGGGCTCTTACGCATCCGAGGAATGCGAGGGCCGCCGTACGTCAGCTATGCTCCACCAGATCGGCAAACCTCTCAAACTGACGGCAACAGCTGCGGATTGTTTACGATGTGGAACGCGCTGCGTGCAATTGCGCAGCTTCCGCAGTGCCTTCCGCATTGCCCAGACGTGCGCATGGAAGGTGCGCGCACTTTTGACGGCTCCTATGAAGTACGCATCGAATTCAACCCGTCTGAACAATCCGTCGGCGTTCAACATACGCAAGGATCAGTGGAAGTCCTCACTACACCCGAACAGCAGCGACATGAAGTGAAAGAGTTTCTGAAGGCTGTTTACAGTATTGAAGGAGCAGCTGTTCGTCAGCCGGTGAATTTGAGCCGGCGTCTAAGCCAATTGGAACTGGCAGCCACTCCAAGTACGCCTAGGAGGAAACGAGCGGACTTATCAAAGATGACGCCGGAAGAGAGGACGGAGCATCGCAGGAAGCAGAAGAGAGATGCGCAGAACAAGGCAAATGAAAGGAATCGTGAAAGGAGAAGAGAGGAAGAGCAAACTCGACGCAATTTGTTCTCCGACTGTGTAAATTTGGCGAGAAGAGACAGTTACAGCGAGCGAAACGCAGATCGTGAGTTTCCTTTTCTTTTTTTTGCATTTTTAAACTTCCGATTTAGGACACACTTTACCAACTACAAAATGCCGATCATCTACACACCCGGGAAAAGGTTGCGGGGCCATGGAAGTTGGCCATCTGTCTCCTTACTTCAACGTTGGCGAATTCAGCACGCGATGCCTTCACTGTGATGCGCTTCTATTGGAGTGTGAGCAAGGTTGGGTTTTCTTTCAACGAGTTCAATTCAAATTTAAATCTAGGCACTGCACTCTGTTGTAGCCAAGGAAAAGTGGACCTTCGCGCTACCTACAACTCGCTGCAAGATGTACCTCCGCTAATTCGAGAGTTATTTGAACATGAAAATCGGCAACTCGCACGAAAGTTCCTGGCCATGGATAGGCAACTCAATCAGATCTTTGCGTTTGCTTCAATTTCAACATCGTCTTCGGCGCCACTTCCCGGAGGCCCTCAACCCTGCAAATTGAATGGAGAAATCACAACGTACTTGAGCGGCTTATTTCCGCCTGCCGGAAAACTTCCTGAGTTTGCGCAGATCTACACGCTTACTAGCGCCGCCGCAGCCGAGCGCCACTTTGACAGAGCCTTCCCAAACCAGGACACGATGTTAGCGAACAACTTGCAAAACTGCCAGCGACTCATCAGCGTGCTCGAAGAAGTGCTTCAACACTACCATCCGTACTCTTCGTTGTACAAAACGTTTCACGACATGTACAAAGAAGCCGAAGCCCAAGCTGCTGCTGCTGGAAGCGAAATGCCGCAAATTAAGCTCACCATCCTCAGTAATCGTCAAGCACGCATGGAGAACATTGCCGACGCCACGGTGCACTCGCATCGAACTGACTTACCCGAAGGCACAGAGCACGTTGGAGTCGTTTGGATGTCAGCGACAGGGGAGCCGCCAAAGTTCAAAGGACTGGAAGTGAAGACGCGACAAGGAGGACTGACAACTATTGATGGGAGCTCGATGAACCCTATTCTGTTCCCGCGTGCTTCCCAGTTCTCAACCCGAAAGGTAAATGATGATTGAGAAGCTAATTTTACCAAAACTTTAAAGGTATTCTTGGATTCCGGTTTGGAATTCCACTGGCCGGCTACGATCCACTCGATGATGAAGCAATCGATCAAGACGAAGAGTTCCAAGACGAAGAACCCGAAGAAGACGGTGGTTTTTTGCCAAACAATGGAGGAAGGCCGCCGCGCAAGGGAAAGCGACGGTTCGTATCCGCTAGGCAGTTTTACCGGTACCTGTTCTTCTCACGCGGAAGCCTTATTACCGACTTTCACTGGCTATTTTCACATGAGCAGCTTGCCGAATACGCTATCATCATCATTTGCAACCAGATAGAGCGACACGAGATGGATTACAGGAAACAAGTTCAGGAGCGCACAAATCTTAGAGCTTCACTTCCCGCTGAACTCATCCGCGGAGTTGAGCGAGGTCTGCAGCCTGGAGAGACACTGGGAAAAGTCTATCTCGCACCAATCACATGGAAAGGAAGCCGTGGCTACATGCAGAACGCTTACTCAAACTTGAAGACGATTTCATGTGCGATCGGCAAAGTGGCGCTGTAAGTTGCTTAAAGAATTCATGAGAGATTGACGGTTTTCACTATTTTAGGTTTGTCACGTTCACAGGAAATCCCGAGTGGCCAGAAATTCAGGAATCGCTCTCAAATACCCGCCACAAGGGCTCTTGGATCCACAATTCTATGATTGTGGCGCGTGTCTTCAGAGCGAAACTGAGGGAATTCATGAAAGACTTAACAGAACGTCATGTACTAGGAAACGGTTAGTTCAATTAATTTAAACTCGCATTCAACTGAATCGTTTAGTTGCGGGATGGGGATACTCAATTGAGTTCCAAAAGCGCGGAATGCCCCACGCTCACATTCTTCTGATCATGGAGCGCGATGTCCCCGTGCAAACAACGCAATATGTGGAGAGCTACATATCAGCAGAGATTCCGGATCTCCCGGCTTCCGATGATGTTGGAGAATGGGCCGAACAGCAGCGTCGTCTTCATCGATTGGTGACCAAGAATAACCTCCACGATTGCGGCCCCGGATGCAGACTCGACGGTCGATGCAGCAAGCGTTTCCCAAAACCATACTCGGAGGATACGGTTTTGGAGACGAATGACTACCCACTGTACAAGAGACGTGCTCCTCCAGCCGCTGATGCCGTACTCACCGATGAAGAAAGGCAGCGCCACGGAAACGAATTTGCTAAGAAGATGAAGGATGGGACGACTGTGATGCTCGACAATCGTCACGTTGTTCCCTACAACGCTTTTTTGACATGCAAGTTCGAGTGCCACATTAACGTGGAATTTGTCGGCGTAGCTCAGTGTCCTGAGTACGTCTTCAAATACATGATGAAGGGACACGATCGTGCCTATGTGAGAGTGCAAGGTAAAATTTGATGCTTTTTTCACCACTTAAATGCTTTTTTCCAGGGCGTCAAGGCCGGCAAGAGCTCGACGCAAACGGAAATGCGATTGTGAACTATGACGAGATGGAACATAACTTCCGCGTGCGATACATGGCGTCTCCCGAAGCTATGTGGCGGATGTTGAGTTATGAAACCGTCCGACTTAGCCATGAAGTAATGGTTATTTACGTCTACAAGCCGAACGGAGGCCGGATCGTGTACGAAGAGGGACAAGAAGAACAAGCAGCGGAGCAGGCAGCGTCATTAGTTGGCAGGAACATGCTGACGGACTTCTTCAAGTTGTGTGACGAGGATCCTGAAGCACGTCAATACTGCTATCACGAAATCCCGCTGCACTACGCCTACACGAAGAAGAACGGATGGAAGAAGAGAGTCCGACAAAGGAAGACGATCGTGCGGTTGGGAACTGTTGTCCCCACGGACCGTCTTGGCTTCAGCTTGAGGCTTCTGCTCCTCAACAAGGTTAGTTTCCGTCTGATCAACTCAATAACACAAAGGACTGCTTTCAGCCAGGACCGCGAAGCTACGAAGACCTCTGCACTGTCAATGGGACATACTACCGGACGTTCCCTGCCGCTGCACATGCAATGGGGCTTTCGGAGTCGAATGAAATGTGGCAGAACACGCTGCGAGACGCGGACAACGAGTTCCAGAGTTCGCGCAGATTCCGCCGCTTCTTCGCTATGCTCCTCCATCACTGCCTGCCGTCCGACCCAGAGGAGCTGCTGCATCTACATCATCAACAGCTAATCAATCCTGTTCAGGCGGAATTTGTTAGGTGGCTCGGAGACGTCGGCAACGGACGAAACATGGTCGATGATGCGTCGTCGCACATTGCTATTCCAAACGGATGCGAAGTGCAACGACTCAACGACTTGGTTGACTTTGTGTTCCCGAACCAAGCGCTCGCGGACCCTATCAACAAGGTCGACGATCTCCGCAGCTCAGGGATACTTTGCACTCGCAATGAGACCGTGTTCGAAGTGAACGGTAAGCTAGCAATTGCACTCAGTTAGATCAAATTCCCGTTTAGAACTGTTATTAGCGCGAATCCCAACCGTCGAGCGCACCTACGAGTCCATCGACAATGTTATCATGGACCCTCACGAGCAAGCTGCGGCTCTCTTGCTCGACGTCTACGCCGACGACTTGAACATGGAGTCAATCAACAGAATGACACCGACAGGGCTGCCTCCCCACAAACTGAATTTGAAGGTGGGAGCGATCATCATGCTCATTCGGAACATGTCGGGTAATAGCGGTCTTTGCAACGGCTCCATGTTCCAAGTCGTCGAGATGGCCGACAACCTGCTGAAGTGTCGCCGATTGGAGATAGATGATCGATTCGACGAGTTCATCTACTTGCCACGCGTAAGTTAGCTTTTTCTAAATCTAATGCACCTTTGACAATTCAGGTAAAGTTCGAATTTGGGACCGGACTTTACGACCGAACCGTGAAGTTTAGCAGGTTGCAATTCCCAGTCCGTCTCGCCTTCGCCAACACAATCAATAAGGCGCAGGGACAAACGCTGAAGCGCGTGGGCCTGTACTTCCACGGCCAGCAAGCATTCGGCCACGGGCAGCTCTACACTGCATTCTCGCGAGTGAGAAATCTGCAAGCGATCCGCGTGCTGAGCATCGGACTGCCACGCCCGGGTCAACTCCGCAACGTCGTCTTCAAGGAGCTGCTCTTATAGTGATATGGTAAATAAAGAAAATAAATGAATATTTCAATCAAAATTTTCGTTGCGCTCAACCACACGGCTCGACTCGCACGCAAACAGTGACTGCTTCTCTTCTTTCGCTCTGTTTTTGCCCTCGCCAACCCTCAAATGGTACGAAAACATCGTGATTCACCGTGCCTTGCACTTGCCTCCCTCCCTCGTGACTGCGATCAAAACAAGAAGGAATGCAAAAATATTATCGAATCTTAGTACGAAATCGGATTTTCAAACAAAACTGAAGGCATGAAGCCCTGGAATCAGCCCAAAGCGAAGCTTTCTTTGTCACCCAGCACACCTCCTATGAGTTTAAAACTTATCCCATGTATAATTGAGCTGGGCTTCGTAGGAACCAGAGCTCGTAGAGCTCTGGTTTCCTATATAAGAAAGAAATAAGGGTTCACCATCGCATGCTGGACATAACTTTTCAGACAGCCATTTGCGAGTGAGCGCGCGAGTGCGACCGGTCGATTGCGAGTGCGCGAGCGAATGCAAGTGCATGCGATGGCTCATTCGACGCGGAATACTATGGAGAGTTTTTAAAAATTGCATTCACACAGTTCTGAGTCATGTGGGTCGAGTATATTCCCCGAGAATGTCGAATTGGCTCCCGACGCGACAACAAAACATGAATATTTTTTCTGCTCTCTGTCGTCTGACTCTCTCGGTGCGGCTGAACGCGCGCACTTTGGTTTTTGCTTCTGCAAATGCAAATGAGCGAATAGAAGTTGTTTTGGACGAGCGGGGACTGTTTGTGGGACAATTTGGAGCAATTACAGCTCCTACAGCACAAAATTTGAAGAAAATTTGACAAAAATCGAAGCAAATCGAAACAAAAGGTGATTTTGACCATATTTGGTCGATTTTCGGACTGAATCGCTGTAATTGAGCATGATACATGTGCAGAAACACACGGAGAACACTTTTCGCTTGCGTTCAATACTATTAGAGGCGAATCTGAGCCGACACAGAGGAGAAAAAGACGGAATTTCGGTGACACACGAGCGCGTGAGTGAACTGACCACTCATTTTGGCCAATTTCGGTCGATTTTCGAGCTCAAACCCGTGTCACGCGCATCTTGCATGTGCGAAAATGCTCGGAGATCATTCCCCAACCATTTAGAAGGCGATTTGAGGCAAAACCGAGCAAAAAATGATTCAATTTCGTTCATATCCGACCAGATGCATGAATATCGCTGATTATGATGGATTTTGAGGCTTCTTTCGGGTTTGCTGACCTTCAATACATGTCAGAATGCGTGGGAAACATTCTGCAAGCAACTGGAAGCGGATTTACAGTTTTTCATACAAACGTCGCGATATATGCGCACTTCGCTCACCAATCAGCAATGTTCGAATAGCCGAATGGTACCGAGCGCTCTCCTCATCTGTCTGGCCAACAGGTGGGTTGGGTGTTCGATGCCGGCCGGAGTCTCTGCATTTCTTAATTCTTCGGCCATAAAGGATTGAGCTGTGCAGGGTCATCGAAGGACTGAGGAGCAACAAAAATTGCTCAAATTAAGCGCGCGCAGCAGTCAGCCACAATAGTAAGTTCGTTTTTGACATTTTCGACTTTGGAGCGGATCGGCGAGCACTCTCTTGCTCCCTTCAAGGGCTGTCTGCGTTTTAGCCCTGGAATCAGCCCAAAGCGAAGCTTTCTTTTTCACCCAGCACATCTGCAATGAGTTTAGAACTTATCCTATGTATAATTGAGCTGGGCTTCGTAGGAACCAGAGCTCGTAGAGCTCTGGTTTTTCATAAACTAGAAAACAATAAGCGTTACTCGTCGACTGTTGGACATAACTTTTTTCAGACAGTGGGCGAGTGGCGCAGCGCGAAAGTGCTCGGCTGTTAGTCGCGAGGTCCGAGGTTCGACTTTCCCTCGAAAAGTTCTTTTTTTATTTTGTTCTGTGGGGATCATACACGCGGGAATGAGCGAATAGAAAGTGTTTTGGATGAGCGGGGACAGTTTGTGGGACAATTTGGAGCAATTTGAGCGCAAACAGCACAAAATTTGAAGAAAATTTGACAAAAATACAGGCAAATCGAAATCAACAGGTGAATTTGACCAGTTTTGGTCGATTTATGGATCAATTGGAGGGAAACGAGCATCCTACATGGTCAAAAACGCACGGAGAACACTTTGCGCTTGCGTTTGATACTATTAGAGGCGACATAGAGCCAGAAAACAGCGAACGAAGACGGAATTTCGGTGACACACGAGCGCGGGAGTGAAAGGAAAGCTTATTTTGGGCGAAATCGGTCGATTTTCAAGCTGAAACCCGTGTCACGCGCATTGTGCATGTGCGAAAAAGCGCGGAGATCATTCTCCAAGCGATTAGACGGCTATTTGAGTGAAAAAAAGATCAAAAAAAGATGAAATTTCGGTCAAATCCGACCCTATCCATGGAAATCGCTTAGTTTGGGTGAAAAATGGGCGAGATCGGTCAATTTTGGAGCTGAAACCCGTGTCACGCGCATCTTGCATGTGCAGAAATGAACGGAGATCATTCTCCAAGCGATTAGAAGCCTATCTGAGCCACAAACAGAACCAAAATTGATGAAATT
>MQUG01003704.1:0-111828 GCA_007213375.1 Steinernema feltiae | reverse complement strand
GGTTCGACTTTCCCTCGAAAAGTTCTTTTTTTATTTTGTTCTGTGGGGATCATACACGCGGGAATGAGCGAATAGAAAGTGTTTTGGATGAGCGGGGACAGTTTGTGGGACAATTTGGAGCAATTTGAGCGCAAACAGCACAAAATTTGAAGAAAATTTGACAAAAATACAGGCAAATCGAAATCAACAGGTGAATTTGACCAGTTTTGGTCGATTTATGGATCAATTGGAGGGAAACGAGCATCCTACATGGTCAAAAACGCACGGAGAACACTTTGCGCTTGCGTTTGATACTATTAGAGGCGACATAGAGCCAGAAAACAGCGAACGAAGACGGAATTTCGGTGACACACGAGCGCGGGAGTGAAAGGAAAGCTTATTTTGGGCGAAATCGGTCGATTTTCAAGCTGAAACCCGTGTCACGCGCATTGTGCATGTGCGAAAAAGCGCGGAGATCATTCTCCAAGCGATTAGACGGCTATTTGAGTGAAAAAAAGATCAAAAAAAGATGAAATTTCGGTCAAATCCGACCCTATCCATGGAAATCGCTTAGTTTGGGTGAAAAATGGGCGAGATCGGTCAATTTTGGAGCTGAAACCCGTGTCACGCGCATCTTGCATGTGCAGAAATGAACGGAGATCATTCTCCAAGCGATTAGAAGCCTATCTGAGCCACAAACAGAACCAAAATTGATGAAATTTCGCTCAAAATTGACCAGATCGCTCATTTTTCGCTCAGAATCGCTCATTTTGGGTGAGGTGGTTCGATTTTCGAGCTGAAACCCGTGTCATGCGCATCTTGCATGTGCAGAAATGAACGGAGATCATTCTCCAAACGATTAGAAGGCTATCTGAGCCCAAAATTAGTCAAAAATTATGAAATTTCGGTGATGCTCGATTGCGTGCGTGAAGAGTCATGAGTGCTCGCCCATTTTTGGTCGATTTCCAAGCTAAAACCCGTGTTACACGCATAATTTACGTGCGAAAACTAACGGAGAACATTCTCCAAGCGATTAGAAGCCAATTTAAGCCACAAAAAGAGCCATAAATGATGAAATTTTGGTCAAATCCGAGCAGATACATGAGATTCGCTGATTTGGATGGATTTTGAGGCTTCTTTCGCTCTGTTGGCCTTCAATACATGTAAAATTCCGTCGAAAACAGTTTACAAGCAACCTCCAACTGACTGGAGCCTTATTTGCAGCTTTTTGTGCAAACGTCGCGATATATACGCACTTCGACCACCAATCAGCCATGTTCGAATAGCCGAATGGTACCGAGCGCTCTCCTCATCTGTCTGGCCAACAGGTGGGTTGGGTGTTCGATGCCGGCCAGGGTCTCGCATTTCTTAATTCTTCGGCCAAAAAACTAGAAAACAATAAGCGTTACTCGTCGACTGTTGGACATAACTTTTTTCAGACAGTGGGCGAGTGGCGCAGCGCGAAAGTGCTCGGCTGTTAGTCGCGAGGTCCGAGGTTCGACTTTCCCTCGAAAAGTTCTTTTTTTATTTTGTTCTGTGGGGATCATACACGCGGGAATGAGCGAATAGAAAGTGTTTTGGATGAGCGGGGACAGTTTGTGGGACAATTTGGAGCAATTTGAGCGCAAACAGCACAAAATTTGAAGAAAATTTGACAAAAATACAGGCAAATCGAAATCAACAGGTGAATTTGACCAGTTTTGGTCGATTTATGGATCAATTGGAGGGAAACGAGCATCCTACATGGTCAAAAACGCACGGAGAACACTTTGCGCTTGCGTTTGATACTATTAGAGGCGACATAGAGCCAGAAAACAGCGAACGAAGACGGAATTTCGGTGACACACGAGCGCGGGAGTGAAAGGAAAGCTTATTTTGGGCGAAATCGGTCGATTTTCAAGCTGAAACCCGTGTCACGCGCATTGTGCATGTGCGAAAAAGCGCGGAGATCATTCTCCAAGCGATTAGACGGCTATTTGAGTGAAAAAAAGATCAAAAAAAGATGAAATTTCGGTCAAATCCGACCCTATCCATGGAAATCGCTTAGTTTGGGTGAAAAATGGGCGAGATCGGTCAATTTTGGAGCTGAAACCCGTGTCACGCGCATCTTGCATGTGCAGAAATGAACGGAGATCATTCTCCAAGCGATTAGAAGCCTATCTGAGCCACAAACAGAACCAAAATTGATGAAATTTCGCTCAAAATTGACCAGATCGCTCATTTTTCGCTCAGAATCGCTCATTTTGGGTGAGGTGGTTCGATTTTCGAGCTGAAACCCGTGTCATGCGCATCTTGCATGTGCAGAAATGAACGGAGATCATTCTCCAAACGATTAGAAGGCTATCTGAGCCCAAAATTAGTCAAAAATTATGAAATTTCGGTGATGCTCGATTGCGTGCGTGAAGAGTCATGAGTGCTCGCCCATTTTTGGTCGATTTCCAAGCTAAAACCCGTGTTACACGCATAATTTACGTGCGAAAACTAACGGAGAACATTCTCCAAGCGATTAGAAGCCAATTTAAGCCACAAAAAGAGCCATAAATGATGAAATTTTGGTCAAATCCGAGCAGATACATGAGATTCGCTGATTTGGATGGATTTTGAGGCTTCTTTCGCTCTGTTGGCCTTCAATACATGTAAAATTCCGTCGAAAACAGTTTACAAGCAACCTCCAACTGACTGGAGCCTTATTTGCAGCTTTTTGTGCAAACGTCGCGATATATACGCACTTCGACCACCAATCAGCCATGTTCGAATAGCCGAATGGTACCGAGCGCTCTCCTCATCTGTCTGGCCAACAGGTGGGTTGGGTGTTCGATGCCGGCCAGGGTCTCGCATTTCTTAATTCTTCGGCCAAAAGGATTGAGAAGCGCAGGGTCTTCGGAGGATTATTAGGAGCAACAAAAATTGCTTAGATTAAGCGCGACCAATACGTGTACCATAACAGCAAGTAAACTTTTGACGTTTTCAACTTTGAAGCGAGGCGCGAAGTGCCGAGCAGTTTCTCGCTGACGGAGCGGTGAGCGCTCTCCTGATCTCTTAAAGGTCTATTAGCGAGGCGCGGAGCGCCGAGTTGAATCTGTCTACGAGCCGCGCAGCGGCGAGCACACACGTAGTTGTCACAAGCACGTTTTAGCCCTGGAATCAGCCCAAAGCGAAGCTTTCTTTTCAAACCAACACATCTCCAATGAGTTTAAATCTTATCCCATGTATAATTGAGCTGGGCCCCCGCAAAAACCAGGGCTCGTAGAGCACTGGTTTAATAGAATAGAAATGAACAACAATTTCTAGCGGAGCAAAGATTTAGCTTATTACGCGCTTGCATTATCAGACTGAAACACAACAGAACAAAAAACTAAAGTGAAAGTTTCAAACGTAATGCGTGAACTGCAAACTACATCAGGTTTTGTCGTTAACGTGTTTTAATAAGTTTCAAGAAACGAAAATTCACAAAAAAACTGATTATCAGTAAGATCCTACAAAAACATAGAATAATTTCAATCTGATTGTGACAAAACGGGAAAGCGGTAAAACTTGTAACAAAAAAAAGAAAACCGATTTTAAAGAAAAGTTTTGATAATCAAAAATGTTTGTAAAAAATCGATACTTAACTCGTGGATGACAAAAATTAAATAAGTTTGTTGTTCAAGAATTTGAAACGCAAACACAATTTATCTCGTTTTAGCTTTCGTCTCTTTGGTGTTTTAATTTAGAAAACCATAAGTCAAATCAAATGCAAGTTACAAATTTACGAGATAGGTGCCCTACGTCAGGGCGATTCAATTATGGAGCAAAAATCGCAATTTATTACTTTTTGGTTCCGTGTGATAAAATAGAAAATTGCAATCAGGATACATACTGGAACAATTGCATTGAAATTCCAGTAATATGAGTCTACCCTCCAAAAATTGAAATTTGAAGAACAGATTCCGAGTTCTCGAAATATCATGAATTTTCGTTTTTTCAAAGACAAACGTAACCTGAAGCTTCTTACAAATTAAGACTCAAGACTGCAAATGATCAAATTATTTTTTAAAATTGTAGGTTTGCATTTAAAACAATCTGCAAATCTTAAAAATTGCATTGAAAATGGACGCAAATCCTATACACGCCTAACAATTTCACTTCTTGAGCCGACATTTCAAGCCACTTAAATCTATTTTGATATTTTCGTTTTTGAGGTTTATATTAAACGATGACAAATAAAGCTTAAATTGTTAAATTGGATCTACCTTTGTAACACTAACATGTATACTAAGGAATAGAACAAAGATATCAAGCTGCCGGTCAAAAAAGAAACTACGTAACACCAGGGCGATTCGGAGAACACCAAAAAAATTGAATTTTCCAATTTTGTGTAGCACAGTGTATTGTGTGTTTCCACAGTGTAGCATGCTCAAAAATAAAGGAAACTCTCATCTTTATTTAAATTTTCAACGAATTTACAATAAATTTCAAAATGAACGTTAAGCCGCCTCACCAACCTGGCCGAGAGCCCACATGTAGTTCTAAACTTACAAGGAAAATCTGCAATCACATATCTTTCTGGTTGTTGCTGCAGTGGGCTGCGACCGATTCAAAAATACTATACTTTATGAATTAATGTAAGCTCAGAAATTACAATAGAATTTAAGATTGGATTTTTTTGGGACTCTTCTCCATAAGATAAAACTTATGAACTTTTTTTAGACCACATATAAAAATTTTTAGACCACATACGATTCTGGGCTCGTTCGTTATCGTTGACTATAAGCAGGTTTTTGAAACACTCAAAATAATAAGAATGTATTGATTTTCAAACAAATAATTAGAATAAAACTAATTTGCTACAGGTGCTTGAGTAATTGGAAGCAAAAAAAAACTCATAAAGCGTTTTGGACTTGTCAAAAGCAGAAACAAGTGGCATTTCCCGTTGCAAATATCAGCGTTTTTCGCTTCGCTTCACTCTTATTGTTGGTCGTAGCTGCAGTGGACCAACAGGTTGTGTATCATTGATCAAAAATGTTTTATCAGTTATCAGTCAACATAATTTCAAAAATTGTATCAGAAATTGGTAAAAAAAGTATCATGTATTCTTTGGTTCAAAAATACAGTGTTTTTGAACTTTTGAAATTTAACTTTTAAATGTAAAAAATGTAAAAGAGACCCCACATTTAGTTCTACACTGACAAGGAGAATCTGTGGAATCACATATCTATCTGGTATCAGGTATCGGGCAATGTAAATTCAAATTTCAAATCGGGCAACTTCAAAAATTGTATCACAAATTACATGAGTATGAGTTTGAGTAAATGGAACCAAAAATTAAACAGAAACCAGTGGTATTGCCCGCAGCATATATCAGCGTTTGTTCGAATTTGAGTAAATTAAAAGAGAGGAAAACAATTGACGATGCTGTCGTTGGCCAAAAAATTAATTTGCGTTTGTATATTAAATGAAGCAATAATTGCAATAAATTTTTGCAATGATTTTGACTTATAGCCTTAGCACAGAACAATGACAGTAAAGAAGAGGACGCAAAAATGGTAAAGCAAACATCCCAAAAAAATACGATTGAAACAAGTGCCTTTGTAAAGCTGTGGTTTAGAACTATGATAGAGACCTTGATATCTAAAAATTAACAAATTTAGTTACTTAAAAGTTTAGAATACTATGATCATACTGAATCAGATCATTGGAAAAAAACAAAGAGTTGGATGCATGATGCTGTAAAGTGCAAAAAATTTCAGTAAAACAAGGAACCGTTGAACAAAAAAGAAAACGTTAAAAGCTTAAAATTGCTTGAAATCTAAAACGCCTGTTTTGGTAATTGGAAAAATAAGAGTAAGCATAATTCGTGCCCAGGCGAACAAAAAACAGAACAAATAAAACTAAGTGAAACTTTTCAAAATTAACTGAGCTGGAAACCTTGAATGTAGCAACACGGTCTAGTGTAGATCAGGAAATAGAACAAACTTGTTGTTGCTCCAACTGTAAGTCTACAATCTATGTAACAGGCACTCTACACCACGACGATTCCAACAACACCAAAAATCATTGTTATCAATTCACTAATTTTTGTTTCCATTTTTGTGATCCATTTTATTACAAGTTAGTTGGGCAATTGCACTGAAATAGATGCAGATCCACAATAGACACAACAAATTCTAGCGAATTTCCAGACGGGAGCAGAACAGAAACAACAATTAACAAATGAAACTTTAAATGCAATTTTCAGAGCATCAGAAAAGCGATAGAAAAAATTCTATGAAAAGCTGACATGTTGCGTAGAATTTACTTTTCTTTACAAAAATTTTCTGATTGAACTAAACCAACCACTATGGCAAATCGTACATCTCAAGTAGAAAGCAAGAACTTTTTTTCTTTGGTATACTTTCGCGCATTTATTTGGCGCATTTTTTGAATTGTTGTAGACAGAAAATCACCGTTCTTATTGCATTATGGAATACTTTGAAGCGGTTGTCACTGGAGATGGCATATTGGGTTGAAAGTTGAAAGTCAAAAATCTACGTATCGGGTGGCCTACAGCAGGGAAATTCAAAAAGCACAAACATTAGTTGGGCAGTTGCAAAAAATAAATGAAAATACCAGCATTTGAATTTTCGTTTCAAAGACAACCGTCCTGAAAAAGACAAAAAATAAACAAATACTTGAAGACTTATGAGAACAGTGCTTGTGGATACGATGCCTTAAAATTAAAAAAAAAACCTTCAAAAAAGTTTTTATTATTCTGAATTCTGAAAAACGCTAAATCCGCTAAATCAAATGAGAGCAAAGGGTTATAAAAAGAAAAATCAATACGTCCAGAACTAACATTTTTGAGTTGAAAATACAATCAGGAAACATGAAAGGAGTAATCCCCTTTCGCCGACTGTAAAATGGCAAATGTGAAAACCAACCACCCTGAAGTTGGCAATCAGCGCACACTCCAGTTAACGAAAAATAGAAGAGTAGAGGCGCAGATTGAGCGCAATGTAAATTATTTGATCTTTGTTTGATTTGCGTTGCTTCGTAACAAACAATGTTTTTACCTTCTTAACTTTACTGAAAACTCAAATCTTAACTCAAAGGTGTTTTAAACTATTTTGTTGCATTTTACTAGTATTAAGGTGGATTTTAAAAACAAGCGATGATAAGGAAAAGTCTTTTTAAGCATTGTCATAGGAAACATTGTGATATGAAAAATGCAAAAATTGAAAGAATTGAAATTGAATTGAAAGAAAGGAGTAACCTTTCTGGAATCTGATTTGACCGCGGACCGCAAAATTTTTTTTTCTATTGTGAAACTGTAAAATAAAAACGAGTGTCATGACGCTATCGTAGGTCAACGATATGTATTAACAAACTGAGCTTGCAATTACTGCTAAAATAAAAAAAATGGAAAAGCTAATTTTTTTGCAAAAATTAAAGAAAAACTTAAGCGCAAATCAATCAAATATGAATGGAATTTTTGGCACAATTGGTGGTAACGCTATGTCCAAAATACATTATTGTTCAAGTTCATATCAGCCCTGGAATCAAAAATTTGATCTAAATTGTCGTGTGTCCACATGCTGCCAATATTGTTACCGTAGACAATCGGATTTAATACGTTGTTCAAAAATACACAATGCAAAAAATCATTTATTTCGTTTTAAAATCAGCCTCACAGTGCAGCCTGAAGCGTTGAAGACAAACATCAAAAACAAAACAAAAAAACTGATTTCCGGGAATATGTGCGGGAATATGATTTTGATTTTTATTTGAATTTTTTCGGAATTATGCTGCCAGTACTTTCTTGCACATACGAACATATTGGATTTTACACTTGTAAAAATGGTTATTCAGAAAATAAGATTGAATTCTGATTCCCGCAATCCGCGATGGAAAATGGATACGGGAAAACGACGGTCACGATTATGACCTCTTTTCATGTAAAACATGTTTCCGAATCCGGACCACCTTGTATATAACTTGTGTTTACAAAAATATTTGACTTTACACGTGACATTTCATAGACGTAGGCTTGTATTTAAACGATCTAAATTAACCGTAGTTGATTCCAAATGACACTTATGTATACACAGTACACTTCTGACGACGCACGTATTATTCCTAGCCAGTTTGTTGACAACTGCAAAACTCAAAAATGCTTAAAATATTACACATCTCGTTCTGGTTTGTGATCAACGAAATGGAGCTGATAGTAGCCACCAAAAATTGTGAATTCTTGAGGGCGAATTGTTTTTGAGGAAAGTCTATGCCTCCTAATAAGTAGTCACAACCAAAAATTGAAATTTTGACATGTTAACTAATCTAAGCAGCGAACAAAAATGGTGAATTTTTGAGGGCAATTTTTTTTTTCTTGAAAGTTTCCTAATTTATTGCATCAAAAAGAAGTCTTTAAAGAGAACAATTTTGAAAAAGGCGATGCAAATATGAAAAACGTTAATTGAAAATACTGTGCAAGCAAGCGGCTAAAAAGCAAAAAAAAACAGATAACAGCTAAATTCCAGCTAAAAAACAAAGCATATAAAAATTTTCAAAAATGAAAAAAGGAGAAGCTGCAAAAATGGAATTTTTGGGTTAAGCATATTTTAGCGTCGTTGAATACTTGTTGACGAAAATGTGATGCCACAAAATCGGTGCGCGGAGAAAGTCTCCAAAAATTAAAAAAATTTTTGGCAGATTTTGGCTTAGATTTAGCACAGAACGTGGACAGCAAAGTTGATGAACGTTGCACAACGCAATTTTCGCATATTAAATAATCTACTTGGGAAGATTGTGATAGTTTTAGTATCGTTTGCACGAAGACAAAAAGACAGCCTTTTTTTCGGCAAAAATTTTGGCTACAATTCAAAGTGAGCGGAAAAATTTCATTTAATTCATTTCCTAATGCACTCAAAATGCACTATATAAATGGTTCCTAGTCCTGATCTAGATGCTCTTAGCAGAACAAAGAAAGCAAAGAAAATTGAATATTTGTTTGTACCAGTGGTTGATTTTAATTAAAGAACGTGGAACAAGATGACTCCTTTGAAGACGACTCCTCCAAAAATGTGGAATTTTAAAGGCGAATTGTTTTTGTTTAAAGCTCATGATTCTTACAGTGATGTGCATTTTGCCAGATGTGAACCCTTAATCCAGCAAAATTTTGGCATGTTAAATAATATACTTGGGAAGTTTGTGATAATTTAATTTATCATTTGCGGATGGTAATCACAATTAGCAATTAAAGAGTCAACTGTAGATTAGAGATGACGTGCTTTTAAGAGAAGAAAATTTAGAAGAAAAACATATCGGTTTTTCTTAGTTTACTGCTTGTTTACAACAGCAGCAACCCGCAAAAATGGTGAATTCTTGAGGGCAAAATGTTTTTAATGAAAGTCTATGCTTCCTAATACGTCATAAACAGTCATAATCAAAAATTGAAATTTTAGTATGTTAACTAATCAACTTGGGAAGTTTGTGATAGTTTTAATTTATTTACAAAAAAAATACAAAAACAAGAGGATGCCAATCACAATTAGCAATTAAAGAGTCATTGGATTATAGATTTAAGAATGTAGTGCTTTAAAGAAAACAATTTTGATAGGAACAAATCGTTAATTGAAAATTTATTGCAAGCATACTGTTCCAGCAAAAAAAAAACAAATCATAATTGAAAACAGTTTTTGATTGCAGTTTTTGATTTGATCTTGTTGTTTTAAAAAAAATGTTTTTAAAAAATCTATTGGCAATTTGAAAATATTGGCAACGCTGGAACCTGTTGTTTTGATCAAAAATTAAATAATTTGTTTTTTGGTCTTTTGATGTCGTTACCAACGTCGCGTGACTGTCACGCGTGACGCGTGACAACGAAAGAGAAGAAAATTTAGAAGAAAGACACATCGGTTTTCCTTAGTTAACTGCTTGTTTAAATTATTAAAATTTTACGCATCTCGCTCTCGTTTGTTCAACGAAATGAAGCATCAAAAATCTATCGGTTAACGTAAAACGTAAATGAACGTAAGCGTAAAAACGTAAATGAACGTAAGCGTAAAAGAAAAGCTTAAATTTGATCTACAGTGTAAAAACACTGAAAATGTAAACCAGGAAATAGAAGAAACCATGCAATTTCTTTTTTGCTGCACCTGGCGAAAATTGAAACCCAAACTTATCTCGTTTTAACTTGACTTATTGTTAGCTGTTTTGCCTTTAATTTAAAAACCCATAATTCATATCAAATGCCCCAAAGCTAAAAGTCGCAATTTATTACTTTTTGGTTCCGTGTGATAAACAGGCAAACTGGCAAACCAAAAATTTAAATTTTCAAGCATTTGTTAAGTAACGTATAAAACCAGTCCGTCACCGTCACCGTCGCCGTCACCGTCACCGTCATCGTGTACAAAAGTTCGCCCTCACCGTCGGAAATGACGGCGCCGTCACCGTCACCGTCATTGTGACGGTCAACTTATGTACAGGTCCACCGTCGTGCCCACCGTCACCGTCAAAAATGACGGTGACAGTTGAAAACGAAAAATTCGAATCGTTTCGAATTTCTGTCCGTCACCGCTTCCGTCATTTTTGAAAAACTGGTGTTTCCACTCGATTTGGTCATGTTTGGGGTAGTTTTTCGCGCTTTTTTCGATAAATCAGCGATTCAATCTGTTTTTATCAGGGTTTTGGGTGGTTTTTGCGCCTTTTTCAAAAAAGTTGAAAAGTTTAACATTGTTTGAAACGGCATATTTGATCACAAAATGGTTGAAATAGCCTGTGAAAAGTGTTTGTTGTCAAAAAAACTGAAATTTGCCATTTTCGATTTTCACACCCAAGGGGGGAGTACATGGTCCGGAAACGGGTTCAGTTTGGAAATTTGAAACCGATTGCGCTGAAACAGTGGCAGAATGGGTAAGCGAGGCTGCTGAAATGGATGAAAAGATTGTCAGAGTGTCTCACATCTTCTGAGAAGGGAATTAATTTCGCGATGACCGGGTGTACATAAGTCACGACGGTGACGGTGACGGCGACGGAGACGGTGACGGAAGTGGTTTTATACGTAGCTTTATTCAACGTTTTTTGTCGGAGCAGGACAACTCGGCGCCGCCGATTCGGCGCCAGGACAACCCGGCGCCAGGACAACTCGGCGCCGGGACTATTCGGCGCCGGGACAATCTGCTCGGATTTAGATTAGAGACGATAGTAACAGAAAAAACGGACAAAAAAGAAAGTTTAATTTAAAGACAAAATTGGCTTAGATTGGATCTACCGTCTAGCTTTGTAACAGTAACAAAACTATACTAAGAAATAGAACAAAGAAGTCAAGCTGCCGGTCAAAAAAATTGAAAGCCAGAGAGACAATTGAAAGCCAAAAATTGCATTTATGGCTCGGTCTAGACACAACTCCACGACCGACAGTTCCAGCTTAAAACAAAACTTTAGAATTGCATCAAAGCCGCTGATTCTTAAGCTTTTGATTTTAAGCATTTAAAAAATGTTTAATGTGCCTGCCAAGCCACCAAAAAACATTCAAACGTCCGTTTTCTGCAAATCAAAGCCGGTTAAAGTTGAACTTAAAATTAAATTTGTCATTGATCATGCAAAAATAAAGAAAACCAACATTTTTCATTACATTATTGAAAGAATTTACAGCAAAGTTTAAAATAAACGTTTTGCCGCCTTAGCAGCAACTACTTTGCAAAAATTCAAATGCTGTTGTTGTTGTCTAGTCCTATTTCCACGAACTTGTGCCTGTATACTGTAAGGCACTTCAAACTGTTAGTTGTAATACCAAAATAGGAATCGAGCTAATTGGCTGATTAACAAAAAATCATCTGTGGAAAGCGTTTCTTTATATGTAGTTTAGGTGGCTTATCCAAAAATAAGAACAAAAACAAATTTAGGAAAATTGCGAAACTGTAAGCAGTTTACTTTAATTATTCAAAAAGCGCGTGATCTAATGGTAGTTGCTGTTAACCTGAAGTCAATGGCAGTCGTCATTAAGTCCTTGATTTTGCGCAATTAAGACGCAATTTTCATTATCAGCTCCGCTACAACAGCAATTTATAGAATAGGACCAAGCGATCAAAAATATTAAATGAACAAATATAAAACAAATTTAAATAAGCTTCACAGATTGTTTGGTAAGTTAAGCTTACCGCTACTGACCTAGATTTTAAGCCTATCTATTTACTAACCAGCTTTGGAACTTTGGAGTTTTGAGCTTTGGAGTTCAAAAAATGTTTTAAAAAATTACAGCGTTGAACTTTCTTTTGGCTTGAAATAGTGGAAAAAACCAGAAAATTTCCTTATCAAAATTATGGATTAGGAGCAAGTTTGCAAAAATATTTAATGAACAAATATATTTTGCCGCCAAAAATTATCTCATTCTTATGAGCCCCCACAAAAGCGTGCTATCAAAAAATTCATAATTTTTTTATTTTTTATTTTTACTTGTATTTTTTAAATTTTTGTTGAAATATTGCAGAGCATGCAGGATGCAGTCTAAAAAAAAGTCTTCAAGCGCCAAAAAAAACATTACAGTTGTGTCTCACCTGACCTTTACACTCAAAAATACACAAATCTGTCATTAACGCACACAGCCAGTGTAACGGCAACAAAAACAACGATAGGATAAATGATGTTTTTAAGTATTTAACTTGTTGGTTTTTTTTTAATTTTGTTGCTGAGAAGTTCAAGAAGAAGTCGAGAAATTCTTGCTTTTCACAAAAATGGTAAATTTGATAGGATTTGATAGATTTGACTCCATGAATTAACAGTTGCAAGTCGAAAAACGACAGAAGCAACTTTTAGAAAATACTACACAATAAATGTTAAGTCTCTGTTCAGTCTCTGTTTAAGGGAAATCAAACTTCATGCTATGATTCAAAAATGGCTGTATGCTACCGTTTGTTTTGCCCCTGATTCATTCTTCTCATTTTTTAATGCTCGAATACAGTAGTTTAAACAACTATAACAACCTAACCAAGCAAAACACATTGAAACTTAGTTTTCATTAAAGCAAAGCCGATCGAGCTTAGAGTTAAATGTTACAACCATTATGCAAAAATGAAGAAAATCAACATTTTTAATTGCATTATTTAATAGCAGTTTACAACAAAGAAACGTTTTTTCGTCAATTTCTTTTTTCAAGAATTGTCGTTGACCTTCGGGTATAGGCGTCGTAAATCAAAAATACTGATTGAAATTAAATTGTCATTAAGTCCATTTTTCGTGCATGCATATGAATGTACTTCAGACTGTTATCTGCAAGACTTAAACTGTATTAAAAGGAATCGCGTTTATTGGTTCATTTCGGTAATTTTGTGTGATTTTTACAGTTGTTACGTGATTGTACCAAAAATCGACAGGTTGGTTGGATCTCAAAAAAATTTAATGGCGCCAATCAATCAAGAACATCGATATGTTACAGCGTTTGCGACATAAATAAAAAAATCTTTCATATGTCAAATATGTCAAATAAAAAATGTCAAAAAATTTTTTTCCAAATTCTTTAATTGGCGAACCTGAATGCTTAAATGCGAACTTTTGTTGTAAACTGACAAGTGCAATCTACGTCAAGTTATTGTTTGAGGCATTGAAAGCATTTCAGATGTTAAAATATCAATTCATCAAATTATGTGCATAACTTGTAGTCTGGAAATAGTGACTAACCTGTACAAACAAAAATATTAAATTTTGAATGTGACAGTACCGCGATTTGTTAAATTGCAAAAATTGCAGAAAGAATTATTCAGATTTCTGGAATTAATTATGGTCATTATCCGAAAGAGAAGAAAATGGGTCCCAAAAAATTAGAATTTGAACAATTCACTTACGATGTGCTGTTACCGATTCCAAATACCTCTAAAGGCTCTCAAAGATCATTTTGAAAAACAATTCTCATCAGCATTGACAACGTCACTTTTGTTGCATTTCACCAAAAATAGCCGTCTGCCGTCTTGCCGTTATCTGCGTCAAGCTGCAAAAACTTCAAAAAACTCATTTCCCGGATTAAGTGCTTCCGAAATCAATCTACTCTTGATGCAAAAATACTGAATTTTGAGTTAAGATTTTGTTTTTGATTTTTGAGGTTTAAAACATGTGTCATGTTACTCAAAATGCAAGTTTCACAGGTTTGAAACAGCGGCAAAAAGTGGACAAATGAAACTTTGCCTATAGCCAACTTTTTGTTCCTACAATTTCTTTTCGCGTATTCTGCTTTTTTGTTACTTTAATCGTAATCACCATTATCAAAAATCAATCCACGTGAGAGAAAAACGCTTAAAATTTGTGAAAATTTATTAATCTTTAACTATAATGTACAAAAGAAAAAAGAGTCAATAATAATTGTAGATGAGGCTCTTCCGCATGTTTTGCACCAATTTCAGCGCCAATCCGTGAAATGTGAACAAAGTTATTTCAATTGATATGTAGTGATATTACAAATCGCTACAACTTTGTTGAAATTCCACCAATTGGTGTGGAAATGGGCGCATAAGATGCAGAAGATCCTTATCAACAATAGTTATTGATTCTTTTTCGATTTTACTCCTCGTGGAAAGAGTATTTAGCGTTTTCAGCAACCATCATGAAAACAAAGCAAAAGAGAGTCCAGACGTACAGAGAAAATTTTTTTCGCGCCTTTTTCGAAACGCGTAATTCAGATTTAATCCGACAATAGATGCAAATAAATGCTC
This sequence comes from Steinernema feltiae, assembly GCA_007213375.1. Lineage (NCBI taxonomy): Eukaryota > Metazoa > Nematoda > Chromadorea > Rhabditida > Steinernematidae > Steinernema > Steinernema feltiae. Next base: position 97,192 of record MQUG01003704.1, on the reverse strand, counting down.
CAGCTCTTGAATTTTCATTTGAATTTTTGTTTCAAAGACAAAAAAACGACAAAAAATAAACAAATACTTGAAGAATTTAGAGAACAGTGCTTGTGGAGTTACGATGCCTGGTAAGCAAACAGCAAACGCAATCTTAACCTAATGTAGTGCTTATGCGTATAAATTTAACTAACGCTAACGCAAAAATGTATATAAATTTTGCCGCCACTCTGCTGACGGAACGTTCAAAAAATAACTTTTTATAATTCTGAAACATGTAAAAACGAGTGTTCTTGTCTGAGCGCCGTGAGTCCTCATACTACCGTAAGACAGAATTTTGAAATCAATTGATCTACCGCTAAACCAATTGAGAGCAAAGTCCCCAACAAAATCCCCCATCCGACTGACTGAAAACCACTCTGAAGCATTTTGCCCAAGTTCCAGTTCAGTGAACGAAAAATAAAATTACAGAAGAGTAGAAGAGCAGATTGGGCGCAATGTAAATTCATTGATCTTCGTTTCATTTGCGTTGCTTCGTAACAAACACTGTTTTTACCTTCTTAGCTTTACCTCCTCAAAAATGTTTTTAATTATTTTGTTGCATTTTACTGGTATTAAGGTGGATTTTAAAAACAAGCGATGATAAAGAAAAGTCTTTTTCAGCATTGTAATAGGAGACATTGTGATATCAAAAAATAAAAAAACTGAAAGAAAGGGAAAATTTCTGAAAAATAAATTTCCGCAAAATGAATAGACCTCGAATTGAATTGAAAAAATTTTAATTGTGAAATTAAAATAAAAACGAGTGTCATAAGTCTACCGTAGGTGAACGCTTTGCACATTTGCATTAGCAACATAAGTACTGGACCTGCTGCGTATTCGTTTTGCATATGTATTTGCCAGAAAAACCAGAATCAGTGTTACAATATGAAAGAATCCAATTGCTTCAAAAGTTGGGTTACTATATTGAAACTTGAAATGCTTGCAATGTTCACTGCAATTGAAATTTCGTTTAAACGTTGATTAAATTTCATTTCCAATTTCAAAAAATATTCGCATATCGTTTTTGCAAAAATTAAAGAAAAACATAAGCGCCAATCAATCATATATGGAATAGAGTTTTTGGCGGTAACGCTATGGTGGTAACGCTATGTCCAAAATACATTATCGTTCAAGTGCATATCAGCCCTGGAATAAAAAATTTGATCTAAACTGTCGGGGGAGTGTGATCTGTGTGCTGCCATGTTGCCATGTTGTTGCCGTATACCTTCGGATTTAATTTCTATTTTCATTTGATTTTTTCGGTAATAATGATGCCGAGAACCCTCTTGCATTTACGAACATATTGGATTTTACAATTGTAATGTCATAGACTTTAAATGGCTACATTCGGTGGCTGATATGGAATTGCAAAAATGGTTACTCAGAAGATAAGATTGACTTGAATTTAAAAATCTAATTCCCGCAATCCGCGATGGAAATTGGAAATTACACCGGAAAACGAAGGTCGCCGTTAAGATCTCATGTAAAGGATTTCATTTCTGAATTCCGACGAACAGTTATCATATCTTGTAAATACAAAAATTTTGATTTTTACTTAAATTTTTTTTTCGGAATTATAATGCCAAAAAAAATCTAATTGCCGCACTCCGTGATGAAAATTGGAAATTACACCGAAAAACGACGGTCGCCATTATGAGCTCATTTCATGTAAATACAAAAATATTTCTGAATTCCGACGATCAGAACTTGCAAATACAAAAATTTTGATTTTACACGTGGCATTTCATAGACGTTGAATGGCTGTGGATAGCGGTTGTTTAGGATGCAATTGGAATAATCCAAAATGTTTTAATGTCGTAAAGCTGTGGCTTAGCATGTTAGATCTGTAGATCTTCTTGAGAATAAAACATTTACCAGATTTAATTGTTGTTAATTTAATTGTTTAAACATGTAAAATGTAAAAAGCCGCGCCTCAAAAAAAGGTCTAAAACGTAAATGAACGTAAACGTAAAAGAAAAGCTTGAATTTGATCTACAGTGTAAAAACACTGACAAATGTAGACCAGGAAATAGAAGAAATAATGCAATTTCTTGCTGCTCCATCTGGCGACTCTATGAGCACCAAAAATCAAATCGTTGCTGAGAATGAAATGCATGTATATCCACAAAAAATAGAAAATTGCAAGTTAGTTGGACAGTTGCAATAGAAATATATGGAAATCAACAACAACTTCTTGCGGAGCAAAAATTTACCTTATTAAGTGCTTGCATTCAGGCGGAAGCACAACAGAACAAAAAACAAAAATAAAGGTTCCAAACGTGATGCGCTGGTAACTATCAGGTTTTGTCTAGATCTAAATTAAAAAAGACAATAATCGATGGTCACTGGTTAGAGTATGTTGAAAAAAGTTGTATTCCCTCTTATTCAATAACTTTGATGAAATTGTGTTCGGGAAATTGAAAATTAATAAAAAGCATAATTTCAAGAAGCAAAGATTCACAAAAAACTGATTATCCGCAAGATTCTACACAAACGCAGAAGAAAGTTCAATCTGAATATCAATCTGAAAAGCGATAATGTTTGTAACAAAAAAAGAAAAACAAAAGTTTGCAGTTTTGCTATTTAAAAATGTTTAAAACATCGATACTTAACCTGTCACTGGGGAGCGTAATGTGGATGACAAAAATTAAATAATTTTTTTCTTCGTTTTTTCGTTTTATGTTTTTCGGGAATTTGAAACGCAACCACAATTAATCTCGCTTTAACTTAGCTTAGTTTTTTCGCCTTTTGATGTTTTATTTAAAAAACCATGATTCCAATCAAATGCAACTTAAAAATGTACGTACCAGGTGCTCTACGCCAGGGCGATTCCATTTCGACCTTAGCCAAAAATCGCAATTTATTACTTTTTTGGTTACGTGTGATAAAATCGAAATTCGCAAACAGGCAAACAGAAATTCAAATTTTCAAGATTTTTTCAAGCATAGCATAGCATAAAAGCATAATTTCAAGAAACAAAGATTCACAACAAAAAAACTGATTATCCGCAAGATTCTACACAAACGCAGAATAAACTTCAATCTGATTGTGACAAAACGGACATTACAAAAAAAAACCAATTAATGATTTTATTCAAAAATGTTTAAAAAATCAATACTTAACTTGTCACAAATGTGGATGACAAAAATTAAATAAATTTGTTTTTCGGGAATTTGAAATCCAACACAATTCATCTTGTTTTAGCTTAGCTTTTTTGCCTTTAATTAAAAAAACCAGAACAAATCAAATGCAAGTTAAAAATCTACGTGCGATTCCATTATGGGCCAAAGTCAAAAATTGCAAAGCTTAAAGTTGAGTTTAATATTAGATGTGTCTTTGATAATGCAAAAATAAATAAAACCAACATTTTTAATTACATTTCTGAAAGAATTTACAGGAAAGTTTAAAATAAACGTTTCGCCGCATCACAACAACAACTGTCACATGTTTATTTTCACAGGCAAAAATTCACATGTTGTTGTTGCTGCCAAGTCCTATTTTCCGGAACTTGTGCATGTATACTGTACTTCAGACTGTTAGTTGCAAGACCAAAACTGTATTAAAAGGAATCGCGCTAATCGCGCAAAAATCATCTGTGCAAAACGTTTCTTTATATGTAGTTTACATGGCTTTAAAACCCAAAAAATAAGAACAAAACAAATATCAAAAAATTGCGAAACTGCAAGCAGTTACGTTGACTATACAACAAAAAAAGCGCGTGATCTAATGGTAGTTGCTGTCAACCGGAAGTCATTGGGAGTCGTCAATAAGTCCTTGATTTTGCGCAATTAAGACGCATTTTTTGTTATCAGTTCCGCCGAAAATCATAATTATGGAATTGGAGCAAGCGATCAAAAATATTTAATGAACAAATATATTTTGCCACCAAAAATTATTTCATCTCATCTTAGGAGCCACCACAAAAGCGTGCTATTAAAAACTTCATAAATTGATATCACAGAGATAAATTGTGTTTTTATACAATTGGTTTCATACTTTGCGCCAGAGACGATTTATGAAAAATAGAAATTTAAATATCGCTACACCAAGCACCAACCCAAGCTACACTTCGCTGAAAGCTACACTACGACAAAGGCACACAAAAATTGCTTTCCAAACATACATCAGACTTCGGTCGAACGTTCGCCAAAGAATTCGTAAATCGAGTTACCGTCAATCTGAAAATACTAGCAATTAAACAACCGGAAGAGGAGCAAAAAATGAGGTAAGTATTGTGTGAAGACGAAGAACACAAAAATTGCTGTAGTTTAAAGTTAATTCAAACAATGGGGCTTTGCACGCAAATCGCAAAATTGACGCAATACAAGATGCAATAAGAGAAGTTCCGAAATATCAGATAGGTTCTTTGTTTCCAAAAATTGACAACAGCGAGTTAGGCAAAAATGTACTTGAATCGCCTGAAATAATGGAAAAACCAGAAAATTTACTAAATTTACGAAAATTTACTAAAACTTATTGATTAGTATTAAGCACTTTTTTAGTTGTGAACCGAAAATTGATAACCAAAAATGTAGAGTAGGGCTTATTATGCAAAAATATTTTTACAAACGAACATTTTAAACTGTTGAAAGAATTTATGACAAAGAACCGTCTCACCAACAACAAAGAATTGTCGTTGATCTTCGGGAATAGACGTCGTTAATCAAAAATACTGATTGAATTTAATTTGTCATTAAGCCATTTTTTGCGTACTTGCATGTATACGGTAAGGTACTTCAGACTGTTAGCTGCATGACCTGATAAAAGGAATCGCGTTAGTTGTCTGATTTCGGTAATTTTGTGTGATTTTTACAGTTGTTACGTGATTGTACCAAAAATCGATTGGTTGGTTGGTTGGATCAGGGGCCAACGAACCCTTCTTCAAAAAAAAAAATAAATACATAATGGCGGCAATCAAAAACTGACCATCGGGTCAAGTACCTCATTATTCAAAAATATTGAAAATGTTTAATTAAAATTAATTTTGCAAAAGTAATTTGAAAATGAGCGAAAAGGCATAGAAAGCATTTCAGATGTTAAAATACCATCAATTCATCAAATTATGTGCATAACTTGTAGTATTTGGAATTAGTGACTTACTTGTACAGACAAAAATATTGAATTTTGAATATGACCAGTTAGTAGCGCGATTTGTTATAGACTACATTGCAAATTGCAAAAATTGCAGAAAGAATTATTCAGATTTATGGAATTAATTATGGAAATTATCCTAATTAGAAGAAAAAGGCCCAAAAATATAGAATTTGAACAGTTCACTTACAATGCTGTTACCAATTTCAAATACCTCTAAATAGAGATCAATTTGAAAAACAATTCTCGTCAGCATTGACAACGTCACTTTTGTTGCAATTCAGCAAAAATAGCCGTCTGCAACATTGCCGTTTTCTGAGTGAAGCTGCAAAAGCTACGAAAAACTGATTTCCAGGATTATGTACTTCCGAAATTAATGTCTTTGTGATGCAAAAATATTGAATTTTGAGTTAAGTTTGAGTTTGTTTTTTGATTTTTGAATTTTCATATATATGCAATTTTGACAGGTTTGAAACAGCGACAAAAAGTGTATGAAATGAAACTTTGTCTATAGGCTACTTAGATCGTGCAATTTCTTTCCGCGTAATTTCAGCGGATTTTTGTTACTTTGATCGTTATGCCGTTATCAAAAATCAATCCACATATAGAGAATAACTTTTGTTTGATTTGTGAAATTTGAAAAATTTGTGAAAAACTTTGGCAAAAATGTATTAAAAGATTAAAATAGCAATTAAAGTGGGTTTACGTTCTTCAGAATTGCTCAAGATCAGGTAAATTAGGTAATTGGAAATGTAAATTCAATTGTAAACTAACACGCAACCGGCACATGGCAAATTGCAAAAATGCAGTCCCATTAATCAAACCACAAACCCAAAAATGGTTATAATCAGATTTTTTGTAGTAATTTCGTTAAGGGTGCAAGTAGTTTAGTGGTTTAGACCCTTAATTCAAAAATGTTACAAACTTGATGAATTTTCACGGAGTTTAACCAAAAATTGATTGCTTTCTTTAATCACACCTAAGGTAGGAAAAACATCAAAGAATGTTTTACATGAATTTTACAAAATTGCCTAGAACAACAATACAACACGGCGGTCTGCACGCGCCAGAGCAACAGCCGATCAGATGGAGACGCGAAATGGAAATTGTCTTATCAATACATAAATGTTATGTCCGCCGCCCGCCGCCGCGGTGTTGGCGGGAGCGGAACGTCGTCCACGTGTGCTGAGGAGAAGCACTCGGCCCAATGCGAGCGAGAGGAGCGCCGCTGCCGTGGCGACGATAAAAGCGCGAGCTTTATGGGATTCAGCAGAGGGCGCCCTGCAATCTCCAATTGTGCACGGCGGCGGAATTGACGGCGAAAGTGGAAAAAGCGAAGTTGAACCTGCAGACAACGAGATCAATTACCAAAAAAAGCGAATAAATGACAGACGAATAAAATGACAAATAAGTTCTTTTTAACGTTTTTGTTTTAGAGTTCATAATAACATAATTTTTTTTGTTGTATTAAAAAATTGTTAGAATTGCTAGAAAAACCATTGACAAATGTTTCTCAATGGTCCCACATATTGCCACAAAAATACAATAAAATTTTTAAAAATTAAGTGAACTGGAAATTTCTTTGGAAAAACTGTTCTTGAATTTGTTCTACAATTTGTTCTACAAAAAATGAAAAAGGAGAAGAAAAGATGCTGCAAAAATGGAATTTTGGGTTAAGCGAGAGCAGCTGAAAGAAAAGCTTGAATTTGATCTACAGTGTAAAAACACTGACAAATGTAGACCAGGAAATAGAAGAAATAATGCAATTTCTTGCTGCTCCATCTGGCGACTCTATGAGCACCAAAAATCGTTGTAAACAATGAAATATATTATCCAATTATCCAATTATTATCCAAATTATTATCCAAACATACATTAGACTTCGGTCGAATGTTCGCCAAACAATTTGTAAAACGAGTATCCGTCAATCTGAAAATGCTTGCAATTAAAAAACCGGAAGACGAACAAGTAAATGCGGTAAACAATGTGTGAAGACGAAGAACACAAAAATTGTCGTAGATTAAATTTTATTCAAACAATGGGGCTTCGCACTCAAATCGCGAATTGATGCTCGGCTCAGCGCAATACGCAATACAAGATGCAATAAGAGTATCAGATATCAGATAATTTCGTGTTTGACAACAGCGTTAGTAGAGTTAGGCAAAAATGTACATTGATTCAGTGACTAAGATGGCAATGGCAAATATTTGCGTTTGAAAAATGTATTAAACAAGACAAATTATAATCACCTTGTTTGGTCAGGAAAAACCCAACAGAACCAAAAAAATCAGCCAGTGAAATTATCAAATCCAGAGCTTCAGCGTTACTTGCAGAAGTTTCAATTTGTTAAAAAATGTCTGAACTACGCAAATTACACAAAAACTTAGCTTAAAATTTAAAATTGGGCTAAACATAAAGTAAATTATAATTTGCGTTCAATGATCCTGCGGTTTCAGTAAATTTTTTGTTCATCGCAACGTCCAAAACTTGAGGGCTTTTGAGATACTTCAAGCAGTTTATCGAAAGCTACAAAAATTGAACTTTTTGTTTGCGATTTTACGAAAGGGATTGTGTCCTGAAAGCTGACTGTACGAATACAATAGTTTAAACCTAATAACAAAAACAGGTATTTTAATTTATTACTGGTTAAAACAGATGGACATGCAAAAAAAGCTGTTGATTTTGAGCATTTAAAAAATGTTTAATGTCATTGCCAATCCAGCAAAGAACATTCAAACGTCGTTTTCGGGTAAATCAAATCCAGTTTAGGTTGTTATTAAAATTAGATTTGTCTGGTTATGCAAAAATGAAGAAAACGAACATTTATAATTACATTATTGAAAGAATTTACAGCAAAGTTTAAATTAAACGTTTCGCCGCCTTACCAACAGGAACTTGGCAAAAATTGCTGTTGTTTGCGTCAAAAATAAGTCAAGTCCTATTTTCACGAATGATATGTTAACCAGTAAAACTGTTGAAATTTTACCAAAAGCGTGGGTGAATTGTAGCTAAGGTGATTCAAAAGAAATTTAAAAAATGAGCTGAAATTTCAGCGCAAAAATGAGTTGAACACGTAAATACCAACAAACATCGTTTGTCAACGACTGGTCAATGAAGCAAAAATAATCCGGATTTGCAAGTAAAATGAATTTAAAAGAGAAATTTTAAATTTTGCAAAATGTGAAAATAAAATCTTCTCGATGAGTCTTCTTGGAGATCTATTAAAAAATTATGCATTTTTGATGTATTTATGAAAAGAAATGTTCTTCTAGCTACCCCTTATTGATAGGTAATAAGTACTAACAAGAGTTGTGGACCGACAATTGAAAACCAAAAATTGTATTTATGGCTTATTAGAAACTTTGCAATTTTGTAATTTTGGTTGAAATATTGCAGAACAAGCAAGATTTGGTCTAGACACAGGCTCCACGACCGACAGTTCAAAACTTTAGAATTGCATCAAAGCCGTTGATTCTTACCTTCAAAAATAGATAAATCTTTGATTAACGCAACAGCAGTCACAGCAGCAAAAATGACGTTCGTAGCTTGTGATATTTGCACTCAGAGACCATTTGAACTAACAACAGGATCAGCGCAGACGTGGAACTGGATCAAGGCAAAGTCTAGGACAAAGCCTCCAGTAAATGCTCCGCTCGCGCAAAATTCACTAGGCAAACCCTGCGGCAGCTCCTAGGCCTAAGCCTAAGGCCGTTACAGCCGCTAAAGACTTTCGCGCTAAAGTCGTGTCACGCATTTCATAGTCTCTGATTAAGAGAAATCAAACTTCATGTTATGATTCAAAAATGAATGTATCAATGTATGCTACCGTTTGTTTTGCTCCTGATTCATTCTTGTCAGTTTTTTTATTCTAGAATGCAGTTGTTTAAACAGTCTGTAAAAGAACGTCTTAACGTATTTAATCAAAAATACTGATTGAAATTAATTTGCCATAAGTCCACTGTTCGTGTACTTGTGCATGTATACGGTAATGTACTTCAGATACCAAATTATATGCATAATTTGCAGTCTTTGGAAGTAGTTACAAACTTGTAGACACAAAAATTTTGAATTTTTCATATAACAAGTTAGTAGCGGCATTTGTCTATCCAAAAATCGCGGAAAGGATTATTCAGATTTATGAAATTAATTATGGTAATTATCTGAATGAAAAGGATGATGGAGCCAAAAATTTAGATTTGAACAATTCACTTACGATGCTGTTACCGATTTCAAATACCTCTATAGGCTCTCAGAGATTAATTTGTAAAATAATTCTCATCAGCATTGACAACGTCACTTTTGTTGCAATTCAGCAAAAATAGCCGTACAAAACACTCATTTCCGGGATTAAGTGCTTCCGAAATCAATGTTGGACGCGTGCCCAACCGTCTACATAAAGCCAGACGTCAAGTCGCACCACCAATGCATTCTCGTCGATGTCTAATTTAGTGTTTTATCGTGTGCGGTCGAAATAAACGCTCTTTTTTTGATCGTTGTTCTTTAGGACGTTCGATAAGCCGTCGCTCTAATGTGGACGCAACATCAAACCCCGTGATTCAAAAATATTGAATTTTTACTTTGAATTTTAATACATTTGGCATGTTACACAAAGAGCAAGGCCGCAGACATCTAGTTCTCACTTACAGGTTTGAAACAATGGCAAAAAGTGTGCAAATACATATAAAATGAACCGTTGCCTATAGACAACTTTTTGTTTCTGATTCTTTCCGCGTAATCGGATTTTTTGTTACTTTAATCGTAATCACCATTATCAAAAATCAATCCACGTGAGAGAATAATACTTAAAATTTGTGAAAAAATTATTGGCAAAAAAATAAAAGTGGGCATGCGGTCTTCAGAATTGCTCAAAGTCAAAATCAAAAACCTAAATGGGAAATATGAATTCAATTGTGAACAGCCAGTGTGCGGTAAAGTACAAAAATGCAGTCCCATTAATCAAGTCACAAATTGAAGCTCAAAAAATAAGATTTTTTTGTGGAAATTTCGTTAGGGATGCAGGTTTATCGCGTTGAATGGCCCGTTATTCAAAAATTTTTAACTTGATGAATTTCCCTGATTTTAACCCAAAATTGGTTGCTTTCTGTAATCACACCAGGGTAAGAAAACATCAATGGATGTTTTATACATCGCCTAGAACAACAATACCACACGGCGGGCGGTCTGCACGCGCTAGAGCAACAGCCGATCAGATGAAGACGCGAAATGGAAATTGTCTTATCAATACATAAATGTTATCTCCGCCGCCGCCGCGGTGTTGGCGGGAGCGGAACGACATCCACATGTGCTGAGGAGGAGCACTCGGTCCAATGCGAGCGAGAGGAGCGCCGCTGCCGTGGCGACAATAAAAGCGCGAGATTTATGGGATTGAGCGGAGGGCGCCCTGCAATCTCCAATTGTGCACGGCGGCGAAAAAGGAAAAAGCGATGACGATTCACAAAAATATATTAAAAATTGCGGCAATGGGTTGATTGGCCATAAAATTGACGAAACAATCGTTTATTTTTCAAAGAATTTTTTTTTTCAAAAATAAAATGAACACTTTAAATTACTCATTTTAAAAGAAAATCATGATTTGCAAATATTGCATCCAAAAAATAGAAACAATGTGAGCAAGGGCTTAATTAAACCTCACAAAAATAAACCACAATTTTAGTTGAAATAAAAAGCAGGAAAGGAGATCGCCAAGCTACTCGATAGTATTTGATTTTGTCATCGAGGAGTACGCAACGCGACCGTGAACGACACCAATAATAGAACAGTTTCGTGGCCACTGTCAAATGCTCTCCATATCGCCGAAACATTTAGATTTAAATCGCTTTGTTGCAAATCTCAGGATCGTTGACCGGCGACAAAAAATTGTACACTGCGAATTCTTTATGAGCGCGATGCATCGGGAAATTGATATTAAGCGCAAAAGTGAAAAATTGGATACTAAAACAGCTGTTCTTAAGAACATGCTGAGCGCCGCTGCCTTGCCGCCTCAACAAAAAATTTTCAGATTTATGTGATTGAGCTTAGGGCTGCAATCTGCACTTGTGTATGACAGTGAAAATGAACGGCACGATATTCAAAGAGAGCGACTCTCAAAAATTTATTAACTACGTCAGGGGCATTGTTTGACTGTTTGACCACGGCTTCTTTGAACCAGGAGTGAGCATCATATAAAGTGGGCAGACTTGCCGCTCTCAGCAGACATCAAGTAGACTTTTACCAAAATCGCTTGGTTGCAAAAACTGGAATGCAAAAAATCAATGAATTGCGGTAGATTCCCTAATTCCTTACTGATCATAACATTGTTCTATATGTTTACTAGAACAAAAAGGACAGCGTTCTACGACATTATGGACAAAAATCAAAATTTTGACGATTTTGCAAAATTTAAAATTTATGTTTATAATATCTATTTAGATCAGATTAATACAAAACATCAGTTACAAGACAATAACTTTCAAAAATATTTTGAATTTTGAATTAAAGTTTCGACATCAAGGCTGGTGATGAAGATTTCAAAAATTAAAAAAAAACGCTTTGAACGTTAAGTTCATCACGCATTAGAAAACCAGTGATTACGATAAGGAAAAAACAAAAAACTTACGGTCAACCGGACGTTGCAAAAATCGCTTTTATCCTTTATCGTATAGAATTTTTCATGAAAAAATTAATATTCTTCCTGGCGAGATCTTCCCGGCTCCTCCACCTGACTGTATCACTCGCTCCCGCTCTGTTTTTCGCATCCAACCGACACGTTGTAGACACAATCGTTTAGCAAATTCAATCATTCCTAGTTTGGAATTAGCTCCCTGAGAACATCGTCTTCGCGAAGAACTCAAAGATCTATCAAAGAAAACTTAAAGTCAGGCTTTCTCAGATGTCTTAAATCTCTTCGTCCCCTTCTTCTCTCTGCTCTTCTATCTTCTACTCTTGCCTGACAGGCTCTTGCTGTGTCTTGTCTTTATTTTTTTTCCGGCGAATCTTGAATTCCCTCTCCCTACACAACCTGAAACCTGCAATAATGTGTGTATTTAAACAAATAAATAAATAAATTGTGCATTCGTCTTACTGCTCTCAAATGAAGCCGTACCCAAACTCTAAAAAAAGAATTTCCACAGCGAAAATTCGTTCTACTGCGCAAAAATTTAACTTTTAATTTTTGCTAATGCTAATGCGGACAGAGAATCGGAGGCCTAATAAAAAAGATTTGACGAAGAACAAAAATCTTTAGTACTTCCAAGAGCGGGCATTACTAGTCGCATAATTTTGCAAAACTTGAATGACATGATAAAAACGCCAAAAGTTGTTTTATTTGTTTGCATAATTTGTATCATGAAAAAACTGTGATTACTGTATTTATCATGGGTTTCGTTGTCCAAACTCAAAAAATAGTTTTTGAAGATAATCAACAAGAAATTGGTTGTTTACTTGTTAAGCTTCCACTATCCGCGTGAATAAGTTATTCAAAACACCGAATTATGCAGGAGTGTTTACTATAAAGAGCAATACAAACGACGATAAAACGATCAAAATTTAATCTTTATTCCGTCGCATGACTTGTTTGAACCAGGAAACGAAACAAACGCGTTGAAAGCATGTTTACACCAACTTTGGAACTCAAAAATCAACGCGAATAATAATATTTTAAAAGTAAGTCTTTTGTTAGAGAGAAAAAAACAATTTCAATTTGTCTCAATTATTTTTGTTGTAAAAAACGGAAAAATACCACCGGTCTGAACAGCAATTGCGTAGTTGAAGAGTCACACAAATCTTTTTTAACGTTCAAAAAAACCACCCGAAAACCACCTTTGCTTTTGGGTCTTTAAACTTTCAATATTAACGAATAATCGGAGTAAGTGCTTGTTATGTTCAAAAAAAAAATCTAAATTTAAACATAATTTTTTCATTTCTGTGAAAACCTTTTCGCTGCTCAGGTCAAGGTCAACCTGCTTCACGGAGACGTCTATTTTAAATAATTACGATTTTCACAGAGCAAAAAAATGAAACTCTAATATAATGAATTTTTGTCAATCGTTGAGACCCAGGACCAAAAAAATTTCATATTTGTTTTAAATCAAATCTTCCCTAGTGTAGAGGGTCTACAAGCGGTCTTAAGCGGGTTACAAAAAATATAATTCCGTTTTTAAAAGAATAGTTGTTGAAAACCACAAAAAATCAGTTTTAAATTGCAGAAAGCTACAAAAGCTACGAAGGGCTACGAAATGTTTGCGATTTTATGAAAGGTGTAGCTGACTGTAACTGAAAGGTAATTATAACTAGGAAAAATCATAAATTAGGAATTACTAAAGAATTCAACTGTAACAATTACTAAAGAAAATGTTTGCAAAAACGGGATTATGGCAGACAACGCGTCAACAATAAGTTTGCAAAAATGTTAATTTGTGGGGAGTTGTCGACCCTTCCCTATCAGGAAAGGGTCGACAACTCCCCACAGCAAGGTCAGTGGAAGTCAACGGACGATCAACGGAATGTACGCGAGCGTCGCTGCATTTTCGTCCACCTCTCAAGGATCAGTTCACATCGAAATTGGATTGGTGCGCTTCGAGTCGAGTTGGTCACTCAACGAACCGGATTTGACGACGCAAACGAACGGAACAGCCTTCAGCGTCAGCACATCAAGCTTCAAGCCATCTCCGGCGCCAGCGGTCGTCGCACTCAACGCGTCGAAGCCGCATTCCCTCAACAGTCGTTTAGCGAGCATCAAGGAAACCCCAGAAGTCCCGCGTGGCAGGCCAACTCACCACCTCAAGGAGTATCTGTTGTTATTGTAATTCCCGGACATCCAACTCAAGTGTTCGTTAACTCTCTATGCTGAATGCCCACTGGTTATTGTAATTTGAGTCTCATATTCCCAAATTCTCTTTGCGGTGTTCATCTCATTCTCCATCTATTGGCCGCCGGGAGTCTCGCGACAAGCGCGACCAAAGCGCATGACGCAAGCAAGACGCTCTCGGGCCGCTTCGTTGTAATGTAAAATGCTTTAAAAGCCGTCGCCGCACGGCAGTCTTGGAATCTCAATAAATGTGATCGCGACAGTTCTCCACTCCGCTCTGCTTTACAACAAATTTTTGGTAGCTGGCGGATGAGCATTTCAAAAATAAACTAGAGATGGGTAACCGGGCGTTTTTATGCCAACTACTCTAAAGAGCTCTTTTCCAAAGTCGGAAATTTCAGAATTTTTATTCAGAAAGATTTATGAACACGAATTACTATTGCAGCTTTCGAGCAAAAAAAAAGCATTTGAAAAGATTTAGAGGTTAGAGCAGCGCGCCAAAAATAGAACAACGTCTGTAGACTAAATTATTTTTATTAGTGCATTCATGAAAAAAGATAGATTACGGTAATGGGTGTAGCGAGTTCCCAAACTCAAAAAATTGGTTTTGAAGACGAATTAAAGAGAAATTGGTTGTTTATTCATCAAGCGTCCACTCTCCATTTGACTCTTTTTAAGTGATCAAAAAATGACTTAATAACAATTGGAAGAGCGGGTATTACTACACCGATAGTCGCAGTTCTGTGCAAAACTTGAATTATGTCGGAGATGTTAAAGACGACAAAAGTGTTTTGTTAATTTAAAAAATTTGGAGTTGAAGTCTCGGAAATGAACATTCAAAAATTAAGGTGTTTTCGTTAAGTTTATTGATTAAAAACAGTGATTATATGGCAAAATATGGCAAGAAAGTCATCATATGGCAAAAAAGTCTAAAATTAATTGCCTATTACAATTCAGAATTATGATTAGCCTTTTGTACATGCGCGACATAACGCCGAAAGCCGAACTTCGTCGTTGTCATTGTCAAAAAATGAACCTTCAAACGTTTACAAAATGCTAAAATTTAATCTTAATCCATCGCTTATTGACTTGTTTGAACCAGGAAGCGAAGCAAACAGGTTGACAGCATGTTGTCAACAACATTTTCTACCAAAAATCAACGCAAATGACAACATTTTGAAGATAAATCGTTCGTTTTGACCTTTCGCCGAAAGCTTCCGATACTTTGCATTTGCCATTTCCAATAATGTAAAATCCCTGTTGCAAAATTTTCACCCCAAAATAGCACCGGAAAAAAAGAATCAATTATCTGAAAAGCGAACAGCAATAATTTCATGAAAGTTACAAAAAAATGTTACTTGACGAGCTCAAAAAAGACAACAAAGGTTCATTTAATTATTATCTAAATTATCCATAAACTTTATGCGTTCGCTGGTAACATTTTCGCTGCTCAGATCAAATAGCTATTTCACGGAGGCGTTCAAATATTTGCAATTTGCTCAAAGCAAAGATGAAGCTCTAATATATTGAATTTTCGTCAATCGCTGATGAACCAAAAAATTTAAAAAACCAACACATTTACTTCAAATCAAATCTAGAAGATTACACCGGACAGCAAAAATTTAATTGCGTTTTTAAATCTATAAGAAATTGTTCAATGTTCAACACTGAAACAATAGAAATGTAGGAAACGTTTATCGAAAACTACAAATTCAACCAATGTAAGTTCAACCAATCCTACCAATCCCCGCCGAATCAAAAATAACCTAGTTCTTGTTCAAAATATTAATTTTTTTGACTGAATCCCTGTTTTGAAAGACTTAATTACATTTTGTGGAAATGGAAGGCATGAAACTTAAAGTCAATGTTCATTTTGTTCTTTAAAACACACCGAAAAGAAGCCAAAGGGAGAGTTTACTAAAAACCCAAATAAAATTACATAGAACGAACCCAACGGTGCAAAAAAGGCCTAAATTAATTTAATGCGCACTGTACCTAAGTAGCACTGTACCAGCAATACCTTATGTAACCTACATTAGTCATAAAAATCAAAAAATGATGGTTTTTCGCCAGCAAAAATTTAGCCAAAGGTAATAAAGCGCGAGAAAGCAAACCGCAACTGTTGGGATTATAGCAAAAAAAATTAATTGTCAGCAATTTAGCAATTTAGCAATGAATTTTCCAACGTTTCATAGTTTCAAACAAAAGACGCAAAAATTTGTTCAATTTAAAAAAAGGTCTTCTTCGCACGCCCTCAAAAAAATCATTTTGCTTCAATTCGCCAAATCGTCATCAGAAATTTGCAGCCGAATTCAAAAAAAAACTAGCTTAAAAGGTTCGGCTTACAAAAGTTGTTAGACGCATCATGGTTGCATTTAATCAATATGTACTCGCAATTTAGCTAACAATAAATTGATTTTTTTGCAGGAATTATCCATCCATCTTCAAAAAATCACACCCTCAACCTTTTATTTGTGTTAGGATTCAGTTTGAGATGATTCATGGGCAAAAAATGTCATATTTTCAAAGTGAAGATTTAAAAGCTGAAAACGTAAAAGTTCATCTGGATATGAGGTCTCCAAATCGTGTTCTTTATTTTGTAAGCGGAAGTGCGAAAACAATCATCGCGCTGTAAATGAACTCAAGATCCGCAACCAAAAATTTGCCACATTTTTTTAGTTGTTTGTTTTTTGTTGTTAATTCAATGCAAAACGACGAAATGCTTGATCTTTTTAATCCATCGCGCAACAACAATGACTAGGAAGTTTGAAATAGGAAGTGAAACAAACAGGTTCGTCGCATTTTGATGCAATATGAAAATTGCACCAGCTGAAGCTCTGAAAAACAAATCTGACTTGTTGTTTGTTGACATAGATACCAGTCCAAAGGAAATTATAGATTTCAAAGTACAAAAAGCCGTGGGGCAAATGAAACTACAAAAATTTAAATCAATGACGTTTGAAAATGAATTTAACCGTTGATTTTCACTAAAATGGCACTAAATTGCAAGGCAAATAAATTGCAAAATTGTCAAAAAAAAGTCAAAACTGCCATGAAGTTTCGTACAAAAATCATGAAATGCCAGAATCGGATATACACTTATGCACAAATATGTATGGATGAATGATATATCAGTACATAAGACCTGTCACTTATGGCGTTGATTACAGAGGTCTTCAAACTTGTTTGATGGTTTTTTAAAGACAATTTTAAGAATTACTAAGAATGTCTCATTCTTTTGAAATTGTTCACAAAATAAAAGTGTTTAAAAACGTTACTCGCTAACTTGTCGTCCACTGATCATCTGATCAGCGTCGCAAAAAACGTCCTTGAAACTAAGAAAGCATTTTTAAATTTGCACATCTGAAATGACGGAATTTGACGTTCGGGACACGTGGAAATGCGCGCTTACTTCGATCGTGTCGCTAAGCTCATCCACCGGATAGAAACGCGAATTCGCACAAATCCAAATGACCGGAAATTGTTTGCTTTCAGCGAGTTGTGGTCACCTGTCTAGACTTGAAACGACTAATGATGACAAATGTAGACTTTGTTACTTTGATCGTAATTATAAAAAATCAATCCACGTATAGAGAATAAAACTTAAAATTCGTGAAAAATTATTGGCAAAAATGTATAAAAAAGATTAAAGTATACGGTCTTGAGAATTGGTCAAAGTCAAAATCAAAAACCTAAATGGGAAATATGAATTCAATTGTGAACAGCCGGTGTACAAAAATGCAGTCCCATTAATCACGCCCCAAATGGAAGCTCCAAAAATGGCTATAATCAGATTTTTTTGTAGAAATTTCGTTAAGCGTGCAAGTGATTTAGCGCGTTGATTCAAAAATGTTACAAACTGGAAGAATTTTCGCGGATTTTAACCTACAATTGGGTGCTTTCTTTAATCACACCTAAGGTAAGAAAAACATCAAAGAATATTCTACATATCGCCTAGAACAACAATACAACACGGCGGTCTGCACGCGCTAGAGCAACAGCCGATCAGATGAAGACGAGAAATGGAAATTGTCTTATCAATACATAAATGCTATCTCCGCCGCCGCCGCGTTGTTGGCGGGAGCGGAACGACATCCACATGTGGTGAGGAGAAGCACTCGGCCCAATGCGAGCGAGAGGAGCGCCGCTGCAGTGGCGACGATACAAGCGCGAGATTTATGGGATTGAGCGGAGGGCGCTCTGCAATCTCCAATTGTGCAGGGCGGCGAAAAACGAAGACTCACAAAAATATATTTAAATTGTGGCAATGGGTTGATTGACCATAAAATTGACGAAACAATCGAAATTTTTTTTCAAAAATAAAATGAACACTTTAAATTACTCATTTTAAAAGAAAATCATGTTGCAAATATTGCATCTAAAAAATAGAAACAATGTGAGCAAGGGCTTAATTAAACTTAATTAAGCCAAAATTATTGTTGAAATAAAAAGCAGAGAAGGAGATCGATGACCGACAGCTACTTGATATTTGATTTTGTCATCGAGGAGTATGCGACCGGGAACGACCATAGAACTTACGAACTTACGATTACGACCATAGACCATAATCATAGAACAGTTTTCAGGCCAAGTCACATGCTCGTAATAGCGCCAAAAACATTGAGATTAAATCTCTTTGTTGCAAATCTCAGTATCGTTAACCACTGACAAAAAATTTCTCCTGAGAATTCTTTATGAGCGCGATGCATAGGGAAATCGATATTAAGCGCAAAGGTGTCTTGAAGTCTTGAATACAAAAAATGATCGATTAGTTAAAAATTGGATACTAAAACAGATGTTCTTCAGAACATGCAGCGTGACTCTGTCGTGGACAAAAAATCTAATGGTAAGCGAATTTACGACGCAATCCCTGTGAGTTGAATGGTCACATTGCTGTCACAAAAATTATCGTTTTCAAAGAAATTCGCGCTCAAGTCGGGATGAAGTGTGTTAAATTCTTTATGAGCGCAATGCATCGGGAAAATTGAAATTAAGCGCAAAGGTGTTTTGAAGAACTAAATACAAAAAATGATCAATTAGTTAAAAATTGGATACTAAAACAGATGTTCTTAAGAACATGCTGAGGAGCACCTCTACTATGATCAAAAATTCGTGAGATTTATGTGATTGAGCGCTGGCTGCCCTGCAATCTGCACGGCAGTGAAACGGCAGTGAAAATGAAAAAAGCGAGTTGAATCAGCAAACAGCAAAAATACTCTAAAAATTTATTAAAATTAACTTAAATTTAAATAGTTAAAAATTGAATATTGAAACAGCTGTTCTTAAGATCCTGCCGAGTGTCTGTGATGCGGACAGAAAAAGCAAAGTTGAGTCGACAGGAAACAAGAGGGCTCGCTGTAATCTGCACTTGTGTACGAAAGTGAAAATGAAAAAAGCGTTATTCAATTCATATGGAAGAGTAGAATAACTAAATTTTTTGCTGCTAATGGTATGCGCCTTTACAACGCAAACCCTCTATGTTGAATTGTTGTATTGCTGTTACAAAAATAATTGTTTTCAAAGAAATTCGCGCTAAAGTCGCGATGACAGCTCTAGGACGAAGCCTCCAGTTAACCTAGTGAATTGTTAACCTAGTAGTGAACAAAATTCAAACTGCTAGGTCGATGTATAAGGCAGAACAGTATGGTTAGCTTAGAACTAAGCCTAAAAACTTACTTCAAAACCTCATTTCCAACAACACTACTAAGAATAACAAGAGCTCGCCCAAAATGTGCTCCTGTAACTCCTAAAGCTTGCTTAAGGCGCAGATCTGTCATAGAAATCACGTTAAATGCAAGAACAATTTTGCGCTAAAGTCATGTCAAGAAATAAATTGCAAAAAATGAACTTTAATTGTTTTTTATTTAAAGTAACGTATAAAACCAGTCCGTCACCGTCACCGTCGCCGTCACCGTCACCGTCATCGTGTACAAAAGTTCGCCGTCACCGTCGGAAATGACGGCGCCGTCACCGTCACCGTCATTTTGACGGTCAACTTATGTACAGGTCCACCGTCGTGCCCACCGTCACCGTCAAAAATGACGGTGACAGTTGAAAACGAAAAATTCGAATCGTTTCGAATTTCTGTCCGTCACCGCTTCCGTCATTTTTGAAAAACTGGTGTTTCCACTCGATTTGGTCATGTTTGGGGTAGTTTTTCGCGCTTTTTTCGATAAATCAGCGATTCAATCTGTTTTTATCAGGGTTTTGGGTGGTTTTTTTCAAAAAAGTTGTAAAGTTTAACATTGTTTGAAACGGCATATTTGATCAAAAAATGGTTGAAATAGCCTGTGAAAAGTGTTTGTTGTCAAAAAAACTGAAATTTGCCATTTTCGATTTTCACACCCAAGGGGGGAGTACATGGTCCGGAAACGGGTTCAGTTTGGGAATTTGAAACCGATTGCGCTGAAACAGTGGCAGAATGGGTAAGCGAGGCTGCTGAAATGGATGAAAAGATTGTCAGAGTGTCTCACATCTTCTGAGAAGGGAATTAATTTCGCGATGACCGGGTGTACATAAGTCACGACGGTGACGGTGACGGCACCGTCATCGGTTATATCATACGTGTACAAAACAGCCGCCGTCGAAATAACGGTGACGGTGACGGCGACGGTGACGGTGACGGTGACGGAAGTGGTTTTATACGTAGCTTAACTATTATTCATCGAATTTAGCAGTTCAGATTTTGATGCTCTGGTATGTTAAAACTTTCGGATTCCAAAAATACAGAAAATTGAAAATCTGGCTTTCTCCGATGTCTTAAATCTCTTCGATCTGTTCCTCTCTCTGCTATTCTATCTTCTACTCTGGCCTGATGGGCTCCTGCTGTGTCTTGTCTTTATTTTTTTCCGGTGAATCTTAAATTCACTCTCCCTACACAACCTGAAACTTGCAATCATGTCTGTGTGTATTTAAATAAATAAAATAAATAAATTGTGCATTCGTCTTGCTCTAAAATAAAGTCATACCCACCTCTAAAAATAGAATTGCCACAGCGAAAATTCGTTCTACAGCGCAAAAATTTAACTTTTAATTTTTGCTAATGCTAATGCGGACAGAGAATCGGAGGCCTAACAAAAAAGATTTGATAAAGAACAAAAATCTTTAGTACTTCCAAGAGCGGGAATTACTAGTCGCATAATTTTGCAAAACTTGAATAATGGGTGACGTGATAAAAACGCCTAAAGTTGTTTTATTTGTTCGCATAATTTGTATCATGAAAACACTGTGATTACTGTAATTATCATGGGTTTCGTTGTCCAAACTCAAAAAATTGTTTTTGAAGATAATCAAAGAGAAATTGGTTGTTTACTCGTTGAGCTTCCACTATCCGCGTGAAATTACAAAAAATTATAAAAAATTGCACAAAAATGCAGAACTATTCAGGAGTGTTTACTATGTATAAAGCGCAATTCGAACGTTGACAAAACGATCAAATTTAATCTTTAATCCGTCGCTTGACTGGTTTAAACCAGGAAGCGAAACAAACGGATTGAAAGCATGTTAACAACAAATTCGAATTCAAAAATCAACGCGAATAATAATATTTAAAAAATAAGTTTTTCGTTTGAGGGAAAGCCTACGGTTCAATTTCAATTTATCTCAATTATTTTTGTTGTAAAAACGGAAAAATACCACCGGTCTGAATAACGATTGCGTAGTTGAAGAGTCAAGTAAAATAGGGCAAGGAATAAAAAATAATAAAAAAAGAAAAAAAAAGAGCAAGTTGCACTTTCACTTAGGCATCTATTTTAGATATTCTAGAGTTGGTTCAAGTCAAAACTGAAACCCTAACATACTGAATTTACGTCAATCGTTGCGTAGTAGTTTCAACAAAAAAACATTTATATTAAATCTAATCATCCCTTGCATAAGGAGGACTCTCACAAAAATGAAATTCCTGTTTTTGAACGACTAAAAAATTTGTTGTACCAAAAACCAAAAAAGCTTATCGAAAAATTGAACTTTTTTGTTCGATTTTATGAAAGGTGTAGGTTAACTGTACCGCTACTGACCTAGGCTTTAGGCATACCCATTTGTTTTGTAGGGTCCAAATACCACAAAAGCGTGTTTCGAAAGCAACCAAAAATACCACGACAATAGAAACTGTATGTATTTAAACCCCCCCCCCTCCCAAAAAAATCAATGAGGTTCAATTTAAGCTGTTTCTGTATTTTCTTATTAATTTTATTATTAATTTTGATTTTTAGGTATCTCAAAGCTCATAATAACAAAATCGTTTCATTACCATCTACTTGCCAAAGTTTGCATTAAGGGAAATTGCCCAGATTGCGTTGTGCGTTAAAATAAAGAAGGACTACGACACAAAAATGCGTTCAATTTGAAAAAAAACGGTCCGCCAAATCGTCATTAAAAATTCACATTCGTATAAACTTATTTTAAGCGTCAAACCAAAAACTGTTAAACGAAAAACTGACTAATTAAAATTTGGATTCTAAACCTGCATTTTTCTTCTGTTGGTTGTACACTTTGATTTTTGAATTTTAAAAACATCAAACGGTTTGAAATTCCGAATACGTCCAAAAATTACGCACTTTTAAGAATCAATTTTTTTGTTGGAAGGAATCTCCAACAACAAGTTGCAGGATCACTTTTATAAATGTGTAGTTTAAAAAAAAGAGTATGATATTTCTGCAAACAATGGATTTAAAATCGTTCAATCAAATTGAAGTCGTTGAAATCGTTTTAGTTCATAGGATTGACAACGCAACGTATGCAAAAAATATGAATTTTCTGGAGCGTAAGAACAAAAAAATTCTTGAAAGGATATCAAACAGGAAACACGAAACAAGGATCTTGAAAAGATTTTGAGGGTCAATGATCAGCGCGCCAAAAAATTAAACAACGTTCTGAAATGTTTTTTTTTAACTAAAGTTTTTTCATTTGTTTGTGATTCAAAAGTGAGTACGATAATGACCATGTGTGAAGCCATTTGCCAAACTCAAAAAATTGTTTTGAAGACGAATTAAAGAGGAATTGGTTGCTTAATCTTAATCTTAATTAAATCTTAATAATCAAAAATAAAATTTTTGTAGAATATACATACATCCAATCAAACAATGCCCATGACGTAATTAATAGAATATTGAAAATAAATCTTTAACTCGCTTTTTTCATTTTCATTTTTGTACACAAGTGCAGAATACAGCGAGCCCTCTTGTTTCCTGTCGTCTTAACTTCGCTTTTTCTGTCCGCATCAGAGACAATCGGCAGGTTCTTTCACTGCTGTGCAGATTGCAGGGCAGCCCGCGCTCAATCACTGATCATAACATTGTTTTAACATATTTGAACAAAAGGAAAGCGCATTTTAAATTTGTTCTACGACATTATGTACAAAAATCAAACTTTTAATGATCTATTGATACGGACCTAGAATCGGAGGCAAATGAGGAAGACAAAAAACAAACAAGAAAAATCGAATTAACCAAAAAGGTTAGCAGAAAAAAGAGAAAAATTCATCTTTTAAATATCTGTTTAGATCAAATTAAAAAAACTGTAGTGATTGTCCCAACTCTCATTCCAAAGAAAGATCAAAACTTTTTTCCTAGCAATAAATCGTTGTAATTTATGGAGCGAGCTTGGTGCAAAAATATAATTATAACGGGCAAGTTAAAACGACAATATGTAGTTGTTTTGTTAAGCATTACTTTCACCAATACGTATATATAGCAAAAATTTGATATTTAATTTTTGTTAATGATAATCGGAGGCTTAATGAAGTAGATTTGACGACGAACAAAAATCTTCAGTACTTACAAGAGCGAGAATTACTAGTTGCAGATTTTTGCAAACCTTGAATAATGGCGCACATGACGCCAAAAGTTGGTTTGTATAATTTGCCAAAAATAATGTTACAATTTTGTTTATAAAAACGTTCTATTTAATTAAAAACGGTGATTTTTTATGAGTGAACATTTCCCACTCAAAAAAAAATTGCTTTTGAAGACGAATCAAAGAAAATTGGTTGTTTATTCTTTAAGCTTACACTCATGAATATGTAATTTATACGAAAATGCCGAATTATTCAGGATTGCTTGCTTGGTTTGTATATGAAAATAAGTTTTGTAGGCAATAGGTTTGTAATTCACTGGAATTTCTGTTCTTTCTGGAAGTTCTGCTACGATGGAAATTAAAATGGAAATGGAAACCAAAAAAAAAATTAAAATAAGTTCTTTCATTAAATCTATTCATTAAAAAACAGTGATTACGGTAATGGCCATGGGTGAACCTATTTCGCAAAATCAAAAAATTGGTTTTGAAGACGAATTAAAGATAAATTCGTTGTTTATTGATCAAACTTCCGCTCTCCATGAATAAATTAGCCAGTAATTCAGGTTAATTCAGGAGTGTTTACTACTAAACGCAATTCGAACGACGGTAAAACGCTCAAATTTAATCTTTCATCCGTCTCTTGACTTGTTTGAACCAGGAAGCAAAGCAAACAGGTTGACAGCATGTTGACAACAACATTGGAACTCAAAAATCAACGCGAATGATAATATTTTAAAAGTAAGTCTTTCGTTTGAGAGAAAGCCTACGGTACAAAATTTTTACGGCGACGTCTATTTCAAATATTGACGAGTTTCTGAGAGCAAAAAAAATGAAATTCTAAAATTAAGAATTTTCGTCAATCGTTGGGTTGGTAAAACTACAAAAATGAAACGAAACTCCGTTTTTAAACGTCTAAAAGAATTGTTCGCATATTTACAAGTTGACTATGTCGCTAAATGGAAAAGGGCAAAAAATTTAATTTTTGGCCCAATTTGTAGTCCAATCTGTAGAATGTAGAATAGAATCAAAAATTGACCTAATTTAATAAAATAAAGATTTCACAACAGCTTATTCCCCTACAGAAATTGACCTTTAAGCTAGAAGTTCGGTTGGTAGAAGAAAGCGAAACAACGATGTTGATTATGTTGAGCTTACAATATTCATTATTCAGCAAAAAAAGAAGAACATCAAAAATAAGCGCTTGATATTGCTGTCGTAATTGCTGTCAAGAGTCATTGAAAGAGTCAAAAGTCAAGAGAAAACATTGTCAGTCAAAAACTTCCTACTCATAAAATTCTCGATTTTGCGCAGTTAAGACGCAATTTTCGTCATTAGTTCCGCCGAAACATCAGCATTACGGAACACGAGCAACGAGCAAACGAGAAACCTTAAATGAACAAAAATGTTTGTTGTTTCCCACCAAAAATTATGTATAGCACCACAGGTACCATCGGAAAAGCAAGCTAAGAACGTTTTAAAATTTCTAACTTCTAAGGATTATCAAATTCTATCACTGATGATGATTTTTTTAAATTTGATTGAAATACGATTTATGAGAAATTTAAATTTAAATCGGTTTACAGGCCATGTGTGGAAATGGTGCAAACATGCCACAAAATGCCAGTAATTAAAATACCAAGCATTTTAAAAGACCACCAAATGAATGCTCAAAAAAATTTTAATTTGAAGAAACATCGATTAGGGATCTGAAATCTATAAAGAAAAAGCATCAAGTACCAAAAATAAAAATGTTTTTCCAATTGATATGAGTGGACTGTGGTTGTAATGTGTTGAGTAGTGACAACCGATTGCCATACGAGTTGTCGCTTGTTCTGTCGCCCACCGCCACCTGAGGAGACTTCTTTTGTCTCTTGCAAAAATTGTTTCTCTTTATTTCACGTGATCACGGCATTCGAATGTTCATAATTAGCTCGCATGTAAATATCTGGTAGTGTTCTGGGCTCTACTTATTCTACTCATGACATTCTACTCATGACAGGAAGAGAATAGTCATTATTTAGCAAAACATCACAAATTAATTAGACTAATGGCTCTTGATTTTTTAAGATGTTTGCTGAGGGTATGCGCTTGTTACAACAAAAAACAAAACAAGAATATTACAGACGTTTACTCCAAAAAAAATAAGCTATGTTGAAGTTCGCAGGCTCTTTTGATGCCACTCTGGTCTGTTGCTGCGCTTCCAAAGTATCGAGGAAAAATGGACGTGAGGATCCCTACAATGTTCCAAATTTTCAATTTGAAGAAAACAAAGGAAAAATGAAATTCAACGCTGTCGGGAATCGGCATACAAAAATTAAAGTTTAATGCGGCCATATGAAGAAGACATAAAAAAAGCTGAAGAAATTAAGTTTACGACAACATCTAAGAGTGAGAGTAAATAAAAAATAGAAATTAAATCAAATTGGACTTGCTGGCGCACAAAACCTAAACCCGTTAATCACTTTTTTTGTAATTTTAGTAATGTTTGCAAATTTGGTGAAATTTGACTGTAACTAGGAAATTCATAAATGAGGAATTGCTAAAGAAGTAAAAAAATATTTGAAAAAACGGAAGTATGGCGGATATATGAAGACAACGCGTCTTTAACACGATGAGCACCTAAAAAACTAGAGCTGACAAGCCGGGCGTTTTTATGCCAACTACTCTAAAGAGCTCTTTTCCAAGATCAGAAATTGGTTCAGGTTCATTGGTTGTTCGTTTGTTAATTTAAAAAAAAATTATTATTAAAATTTAGGGAAAAATGATTTGATTTGAGGGAAATTCCTAGCGGGTACAAAAATGGACGTGAAAATTAAAAGATTCTAAGGCGGTTCTGGTCTCAATATGCTGCTAACGTCGCTCTGCAAAAATTGGCCTTCATATTGCGATTTTAGGAAGACAAGACAGTTTAAATCAAGCAACAGAAAATTTGATTGGAAGTGTTAACAACAAAAATCTTATGAAAGTGAATTTGCAACAAGAATTAGAGGGGATTTTTTAAATATTTTAGGGTTAAAAACAATTCTAAATAGTTTACCGTTTAAACTAGAGCGGATAACAAAATGATTGAATGCATCTTGATAGCGTCTGAATGTTCTGAAAAACAACTTTGATTACAACTTTTGCGGGTATAAAACCAAAAGGTGTTGTGAAAGGTCGCATAAAGTTCAAAAATAAACAGATTTAAAGGCATTGAGGCTTCAAATAGATATTAAATGTTCTTCCCAGTTAGCATTGTGATGTAGATGAAGCAGCTAATCTACAACTTTACAGAGAAAAATTCTGAGTAACATTGCTGAGTAACAGATTTTTTACCAAAAATTAAATCCCCATTAAATTCTGACTGCAGCATCGTGATAAAAGATCGGCAAAACGTGCAGAAACTTCCAGATCAAAAAACTGAACAATTTGCTTGTCTAAATTATCTAGCTACGTTAGACCACAACATCTAAATTTGTAAAATACAAAGTTTGTTGGGCAATGAGCATCACCTCAATAAAGCATGTTTTAAACTGAAAATTTTCTCAGTTTTTGATGTGATTTGGATATTTAAAATGGCTTTGAACATATCTAATAAGTCGGTGCAGAAAACGATCGTGCAAAAAAGATGAATTTTAAAATTGAATTTACTGCCGAATCCAATACACGACATTTCATTGTCTTTACAGGAAGAGAAGCATTTTTGAATTGAGAACCCATAAAGCTGACAAAAAAAAAGATTTGGTAGGCAATGGGACTGTAATTAGGTCTATGAAAAGTAAGAATTATAGCGGATATGCGATTAGCGGTAAAAGTTGTTTGGTTGGGCACTGCACCCAGAGCAGAATTTCGCAAAATTTGAAAAAACTCTTTGAGCGCGCTCATAAAATAAGAAGAACAGTAAATACAGTAATGTTAATGGCAATCTTGTGGCCAATCGGTAGTATTGGCGTATTACATAAATTGAATTACGGCGGAGATTGTAAAAACGACAAAAGTTGTTTTGTTATGCACTGCGAGTGAAATACAAATTTTCAAAAAAATGAGTTTGAATTTGAAAAGTTTGGATTGGAATTCCTCATGATGAAGACGTTAAAAAAGTTTATCAAAAATTAGGTTTATTGATTAAAAAACCAGTAATTGTTAGTCGCAGATTTTTGCAAAACTTGAATAATCGCGCACAAAGTTGGTTTGTATAATTTGCCAAAAAAAATTAAAATAAGTTCTTTTTCATTAAGTTTATTCATTTAAAAATGTGATTACGGTAATGGTCATGGGTGAAGCTATTTCCCAAACTCGCTACAGCCATGACCTTTCCCCAAAAAAATTGCCTTTGAAGACGATTCAAAGAGAAAGTTGTTTATTCATCAAGTTTCCACTCTCCGTGAATAAATTGCAGAATTATTAAGGAGTGTTTGCTAAAAAACGCAATTCAAATTAAATCTTTAATCCGCTTGACTTGTTTGAACCAGGAAGCGAAGCAAACAGGTTGACATCATGCTGGCAACAACATTTTAACCCAAAAATGAACGCAAATGATAATATTTAAAAAAAATAAGTCTTTCAAACGTTGACAAAACGATCAAAACTTAATCTTTAATCCAATGATCGACATATACCAGGAAGTGAAACAACTATCATGTTAATAGCATTTTGACAACAACGATTGGACCAAAACGCAACGTAATTCGCGACCTTTTGACGCTAACTCTATCGTCTTGAATGAAAAGTTTAGCAGATTGAAACACAACTGTTTAAAATCTCAATTGGCCTCAAAAATATCAATAGCAGATTGGCCACTGTTTAAAATCTCACAATAATAATGTACTTAATGTAATAATGTCTCAGTTAACATTTGACATGCACCCTGAATGGGCCGAATTGAGTTGTTTTCCGTTTCACAAAAATCAATGTTAACAACAACATTTTAACCCAAACGCAAATTTAACATTATCGAAATTACCCATAAACATAACTTTTTGAGTTCTCTGGTAACCTTTTCGATTTGCTCAAAACAAATAAGATATTGATTTTCTGTGAATCGTTGGGATGGAACCGCGGAACCAAAAAAGAGATCAAAAATAAGATAAAAAAGATATTCACTATTGAAAAATCAAGGTAAAACGTAGCTTACCATAAATTTACAATTATAGAGGCGCGGATTGCACGCGCTTCAGCGTTTATAAAAAAATATTTAAGCGTTGAATCAACAAAAAGTGTTGAACGAAAAAATGCGAAAAAAATTAGTTAATTGTAGACATTACTATGACTGACCAAAAATTGTTTCTTTGAGCAAATTAAAGTACCTCAAACTTTCAAAATTAAAAAAGGTTTAACAAATAAAATTATTGCATATTGTCGTATTTGCTTTATGACTTTATAGTTCTCATACCCGAGTACGTTAGAAGTAACAAACGCGTTTCCAAGCCGAATGTGCTGCCATCTAGGCGCTCGAACAGCGATCATATACCAACTTCAGATCCAACGCCAAAGCAATCTTTTGTATAAACGGCTTGATATCGTCGGAATGTCTGGAAACAAACTATGATGATTACAGTGTTTGTAGGCATAACATGGAACGGATATTGATCACGGTGTTATGCAAAACAGATTCACAAATAAATAAACGCGAAGGATATTGTTTAACGAAAAGGTAACAGGTGTTTTATAGTACATATTCAAAAAATTACTTATAATTTTATCTCGATATGCCACTATCAACGGAAATGAATTAAAAATATGTTCGTTGTCAAAACGCTAATAAAACGTTGTGAAATAAACACAAAAATTAACGTTAATCAAACTTGATTCGGAATTAATCGCAAACTACCAACAACTTGTTAATTGATAAAAAAAATTGACCTAAAAATAGCATTAAATAACGTCACAAACCACTTTTGTTTGCTAGTTTTAAAATCGAACAAAGCGGATAAATTACTCTACATAGATGTGTAAGCTAGAGCTGCGCGTACCAAAAATATTAAAAAAAATATTTGTTTTAGGAATTAGCAATAGAAAAGCTCTCTGAAAAGCTCTGTTAAATAAGTTTGATGTTGTAGATTGATGAAAGGGGTGAAATAAAATTCAAGTAAAAAAGTTTACAAAGAACCAATATTTATCCATTGTTATTACAAAAAAATAAAGACATTGAAAATTCCGTATTTTTGATTCAAATCCAACGCCAAAGTAATCTCAAAGCAAGCAGTATGAGCACGCGACTGGCCGGAATGTCTGGAAGCAAACTATGAAGATTAGAGCGTTTGTAGGCATAACACGGAGAGGATTATGATAACGGCTAACGATCTAACTATTATATGATTTATAATAAATTAAGATATGATATGCAAAAAAATAAACGCAAACGCGTCAACGTAAAGGAGCAAAAATATTAGCTAAATTTTTTACTTTTATTTTGCTAGGACTATCATCGGAAATGAAACAAAAACGTGTTTGCTGTCAACTTGTATTGTAAATATTTTGAGTTATGGCAATCGGGTTGGCGGCATATTTGCACCTGAAAATATAAGCTCTGAAAAGCTCTGTAAAAAGTAAGTTTCAAGCTAGAGTTTGAGATAATGACAATGAAAAGGGTCCAATAACGATCAAAGTGAATAAAATTTACAAGGTGCCCCAATTACAAAAAAAAAATAATGGAAAATAGTGTATTTTGATTTTTGAACTGAATTATTACAAATACAGAATGCGAAAACAAAGTCACAAAAATTTGAAACTTTTGAAATCAATCATGACGGACTGCTCGATGGAGGAACGGAAAACTCGGAAACACCAGTGAAAATCTGAATTTTCATTGATTTTGGGATATTTACATACTAACGCAAATTGATTTCCATAAAAAATGACCTTGTTGATTCAGTGTGGATGCTTCAAAACATTCTAAAGTGATAGCTTGGTTCTGCTGTTCTATGTTAGAATGAAACATCTGGATATTTCCAGCTCATTTCAAAATGTTTTGACAAGGTTTTGACAAGATGTCCAAAAAATATCGAAACGGGAAATTATTTTGCGACTGATGAAGTATTTAAGTATTTAAGTATTGCGAACTTAGGATGCTATTAAAATTTCATTTTTAAATCCAATAAAGTCGCTAAAGTCACAAACCACTTTGGCTAGTTAGTTAGTTTCAAAAAAATAAGCAAAGCGGATAATTTACTCTAGATGTGAAAGCTAAAGTTAAAGGTATTTTCTATATCAAATAAATGCATTAATTTGGCAATATGTCAATTGACCATAAACCGTATTGCCAAAATAAGAATTACGTTTTCAAAAAAATTTTATTTTTTATACAAAATGTTTTTTGTAAAATCAATTCCTGATCGTGATACTCACCACAATACTTTTTGTAGAATCCATCGCGCAGGAAAATCGCTAAAATCAAGCGCAAAAATCGTTGAAATTATCATGAAATTGAAATTAAGCAAAAGCTGCGTTATTTAACCAGTTTGTTCAAAGTCAGACAACTTTTGAAGAGTTGTCTAGCATAGCTTATACAAAAACAGTGAAAACGATAGCCTCTGTGAGGATGACCTTTTCAATAAAAATTAGTTTATTTGTCAGCTATTTTGATGATGCCTCCTCGAGGAGCTCTTTGTAAATGATGAAATCTTATGAAAACTCTCGCGACAAGCGCGACCAAAGCACATCACGCAAGCAAGACGCTCTTGGGCCGCTTCGTTGTAATGTAAAATGCTTTAAAAGCCGTCGCCGCACGGCAGTCTTTGAATCTCAATAAATGTGATCCCGACAGTTCTCCACTCCGCTCCGCTTTTCAACATGAATAAAAAATCGGATCACTGTGACAAAAATTACGTTATGACTTGAAGCTCAACAGACGTAAAATGATAAACGTAAAACGTAAAAAAGATTCCTAAGACATCTAGACGTATTAGTTGTTCTATTTAAAATTACAGTTTACACGAATATGTATTCGCAGATTGACAATCCTTAATGTAGAGTGATTCTGTAAAACCGTTTTTTTTTATTTCAGAGTGCAAAAAGCTGTGACGCGATTGAAACAAAAATTTAAATCATTGAAAAGTCAAAAAAAAATTTTTTGAACTTTTGCAACTGCAACTTAATTTAAAGGAAGAAAACAGGTAGCCTCAAAAATTGCTGAAATTTTTTTAAAAAGGTATATTTTAAAATGCGATGATGATTTGAAACGTGAAAACGTAATAATCTATATAGGTTTGAGGTTATAATATCGCATATTATGAAATGCAAAAATAAATGTCAAGATTGCTAATCTATCTACACGTAAAAGTTGTTCTGTTTAAAATTACAGCTCACACGAATATGTATTCGCAGATTGACAATCCTTACTGCAGATACTTACTGTGAAACCCTTCATACGGTTAACCATTCGTTATTTTAATTTGCAAGAATCAAACTTTATGATTTTCAGATGTGAGTAACCGGGGTTCAATTTGTAACGAATGGAATACCCAAAATTTACGATTCTCATCTCATTAAACAAACAATGACTCAAAGGAATGAGAAGTCTTGGAAATGAGAAGAGAAGAAATGAGAAGGCGCAGGTTTTAAATCTAACCTTCAGCCCGCAGACGAAACAAAAATATTATTTAGTTTTCCTTGGTCTACTTAAAAGGTTTGGCTGATTATATCTATTTTCTTACGCATTGCGATAAAGAATTAAAAAATATCGCTCTGAAGCTCTGGAAAACAGCTTTTACTACAATATACGGTAGTGTTAAGAGAATATAGAATAGTACATTGCAGTTTCGAAGTGCAAAAAGCCGTGACGCGATTGAAACTACAAAAATTTACAGCATTAAAAAGTTGGACTTAAAAACATTAAAAACGTTAAAAAATACGTAGAAAAAAACATTATGGACATTATAAAAACGATGGACATATTTTTGTCAACTTTTTTAAACTTTATTCGTTCCGTAATGTCTGTAACGTTCTGTAATTAATCGTTACTTAAGATCAGAGACATATTTCACAGAGAACGGCCATAAAAATTGGCGTAGGATGGGAAATGAGTTTCCCGAGAAATGTCCCAACAACAGCGCCCCCAGATCACTCTCAACAGACACCACAAAAGTCAAAAGTCAATAAAAAAATGATTGATTTTCCGTGACCATCTACGTATCAACATTTCAGCCAAAAACAATAAAGAGCGCGAGAAAACCGTAACTGGGAAAAAGTGGAGAAAAAGAGGAGTTTTTCAAACGCTACAAAAATAGAAAATTTTTCTTGCGATTTTATAAAACATCCTAGACAGCTAATGGCATCTACTTGCTTACTTTGCTTTGTAGGGACCAGTTCTGCAAACATGACTTTGTTATACTATTTACCAGGCAAGCTGCAATTGCCAATGGCTGCCGAAGCAAGGACCCCAGGAGCAAAAACAAAAGTTGTCTCATTCAAAAGTCTTCTATTCGTTTTTGTAAGTCAAAAAACCAAAACCGCTTAAAATGTTTGTATTTCTGTTTCTATGACATACACTTGAGGCAAATTCGTGCAAAAAGAATTATATGCTTTAATTTGTGCTAAAAATAAATTTAAAATAAATATGAAACGCACGCACGTTCCATGATGAAGCACAAAAAAATCATTGAGCATCAGTTCGCCAAGTCGTCAATATATATAAAGCCAATGCAATTCGAAGCAAAAAAATTGAATAAAAACTTAGTTCTTGTTGGTCAACTTCAAAGGTTTTGACATGTAACTAACAGTGAATTTGGAAATTCATTTTTACGATATTGATTACGAGACAAAGTCAAAATGTCAAAACCAATAAAGTCTTCAGCGCTTGTTGTAAGTTTAACCTGCACCACGAAGCAAAAATAAATACCGAAAAAAATAGTTTTAGTAAAAAAAATTGTTGGCTAACCGCGAAAGATGTGAGTTCAACGTCAATACTAATTTAATAACAATTGGAAGAGCGGGTATAACTGCACCGATAGTCGCAGTACTTTGCAAAACTTGAATTCTGTCGGAGATGTTAAAGACGACAATAGTCGTTTTGTTAATTTAAAAAATTTGGGTTTGAAGTCTCCGACATGACTATTCAAAAATTAAGGTTTTTTCATTAAGTTTATTCATTAAAAAACAGTGATTACGGTAATGGTCACGAGTGAAGCTTTTCCCCATACTCAAAAATTTTTTTACGATATTGATCTGTTACGATATTAAACAAAAAATGGCAAAATGTCAAAACCAATGAAGTCTTCAGCGCTTGTTGTAAGTTCAATCAGCACGGCGCAAAAAATAAAAACTCACGTTCTTGTTCTAAATATTAATTTTTTGACTGAATACCCTGTTTTTAAAAACTTTAAATTACATTTTGTGAACTTGGAAGGCACTTAAACTTAAGGTTTATTTTTACGCTATTCTTTAAACACCGAAAACAATCCAAATGGAGAGTTTACTAAAACTCAAATAGAACGCAACGATGCAAAAAATTGTTTTAATGTGTACTGTACCAATGGAAAGATCGTCTGCCTCCCTGAGGAGTTCCCCCATTCGCCCTCCGCCTGATTCAATCACCAGATCTAGGAACATTTTCCGCATTAAACCTGTTGACCGTAAAACGTCGAGATTCCGGAACTACTTTTCTAACAGTGTCAAATCTAAGTGGAACTCGCTCCCCGAAAACATTGTTCTGGCGAAAAACTCGAAGATCTTTAAATCCAGAGTGAATTTATGGCTAAGCTTGTAAATATAGCTGCTCCTCGTCCTTCCTTCTCTTCTTCCCTCTGTCTCCCACCATACCCTCCTTTGGGACTGGTTTTCATTTGGGGATATACACCCTCCCTCGCACTATGATTATAATTTAACCTGTCTTATGTAATGACTCTGTATAACAAATTAAAATTAAAAAATTAACCTCTATTAGTCACGCAAATCACAAAATTACTGTTTTTCGTCAGATACTAAGCAACCAAAATTTCAGCCAAAATGCAATAAGTTAAGAGCGCGAGAAAACTGTACTTGTTCGAAATAATGCAAAAAATTTAAAAAATTAGTTGTCAGTTGGCTTTGTTAGTTGGCAATTTTGTGTATTATTGTAAGGTTGCACCGAGGAATGAGCGTAATTCCAGCTTTCGACTTCCGGGGTTTTTGGGCACGTCCGACTTCCACTTCTAAAGCCTAAGCCGAAACTAAAATTTCCGCTCCTTGCTTTTTGCATCACAAAAATTTGCAACGTTTCATTATGATAAAGGACGCAAAAATGTGTTCAAATTAAACATTCTTCGGCGCACGCTGTTACACCGCACGCACGTTCCATAATAAAACACAAAAGACGCAAAACTGTGTTTAAGTTGAAAAAAAAGTCCGCCTCTTCGCGCCCTGGCTCGCTAAAAAATCATTGAGGTTTAATTCGCCAAATTGTCATTATAGATATGCCGAAGCAAAAAAAAATGAATAAAAACCTGGTTCTTGTTGGTTAACTTCAAGGTTCGGCTTAGACGCATCATGGTTGCATTTAATTAATATGTACTCGCGATTTTGTAATTAAAAAAACTAAATTGATTTTTGCAGGTATTATCCAACATCCAAATGAACACCGTCAGCTTTAAGTTTGAGATCACCGTGGACAAAAAAAGTCATATTATCAAATATTTAAGATTTAAAAAGGCGGTAAAGATTTAAAAAGTGAAAACGTTTTCAGATCGCGTTCTTTATTTTTCAAGCGGAAGTGCAAAATCGACTTTTGCAGATCGAAATTGATCAAAAATTTGTTAATCGTTTGAAATAGGAAAAAGAAAAAAAGACACAAACAGGTTTTGATGTATATGAAAATTGCACCAACTGAAGCTCTGAAAAACAAAATCGCAAACGAAAAATCGCATTTTGATTTTGAAAATTGCACTAACTGACAAACAATTTGACTTGTTGTTTGACAAATCATTACTAATGGAGAAGATTTCAAAGTGCAAAAAGCCGTGAGGCGATTGAAACAGCAAAAATTTAAATCAATGAAGTTTGAAAATGAATTTAAACGTTGAATTTCAAATGGCACTAAATTCCAAGAAGAAATAAGCAAGAATCGATGAAATTTAGAAAATCTTGCAGTTGTTTTTTAAATTTTGCAAAATTGCACGGTTTTTTATGTGATTTAGTGATTTCGAGAGTTCATTTTGTGAACCGAAATCAGATAACCAAAAAAAATTACGATATTGGTCTCATTTTAGTCGCAGATCTTTGCAAAAATGGAATTCTGTCGGAGATGTTAAAGACAACAAAAGTGTTTTATTAATTTAAAAAATTTGGATTTGAATGCTCCAAGATGAAGACTCAAAAATTAAGGTTTTTTCATTAAGTTTATTCATTCAAAAATGTGATTACGGTAATGGTCATGGGTATAGCGAGTTCCCAAACTCAAAAAATTGGTTTTAAAGACGATTCAAAGAGAAATTGGTTGTTTATTCATCAAGCGTCCACTCTCCATGAATTAATTCGACAAAAAATGCGCAATTATTCATGAGTGTTTGCTATAGAACGCAATTCAAACGTTGACAAAACGCTCAAATTTAATATTTAATCCGTCGCTTGACTTGTTTGAACCAGGAAGCGAAGCAATTAGATGACAGAACAACATATTAACCCAAAAATCAAATGATAACAATTTGAAATTGCATCTTGTGTTTTGGGCAAAAGCTACAAAATTACAAAGGAAGATTTGCAAAATCTCAAATTATCAAGTTCAAAAGTTCAAAATCTCAAGTTTCAAGTTCTCAATTAAGGTTCTCAATTAAATCTCAAGTTTCAAAATCTCAAGTCAAAATCTCAAGTTCAAAAAACCGTACAGATGAAGAAGAAATGTGAACAGTAATGGCGTAATTGAACAGACACAAAAATATTTTTAACTTTCAGGATAACCTGAGTTTAAGCCTCTATTAACAATAATCGGAGTAATTGCTTGTTATTCGACATGTTCAAAAATGACAACAAAGATCTAAATTTCCCATAAACATTTTTATGGGAAATTTACAACACTTTTCATTTCTGTGATTTTTTCGCTGCTCAAGTCAAATTCAAACTGCTTTTAGCACTTTCACGGAGATGTCTATTTCAGATATTTACGACTTGCTCTTAGCAAAAAAAACAAAACTAAGAATTTTTGTCTAATAATGTCTAAGAATAAGAAAAAAAAGTTCAAATTTTCAGGAAAAATTTCCAGTTGGTATGACTGGAGTGTGATTGTAATGTGTTGAGTAGTGACAACGAATTGTCATACGAGGGGTCGCTTCTTGTGTCGCTCAGTCACCGCCAAGGTCAATTCTTATTTCTTTTGTTACTTGCCAAAAATTGTTTTTCTCTATTTTCTCTATTATGAAGGTGACCGTAAAATGTATTTTGTCGGTTATAGGGCACGCGGCAACAAAGAAGCGGTATTGGACCAGCGTTATTGAATTTTTCGTTTTGGCCGTTTTGGTGTTTGACGGACACAAACAGAAGACATTAGTTACTATCAAAAATGAAGATTTGCCTTACCAGGAAATTTGAAAAATAAGCAAAGAAAGTTGCAATTCTTGCAATTCTTTAAGCAAATTCCTTTAAGCAAAGCAAATTTGGTAAATTTAATTTTTTTTTTAAATTGCAATTCTTTAAGCAAATTCTAAACGCCTAAACGTCTAAAAGAATTGTTGGCTTGCAAAAAATTGCTACAGAAAGCTACAAAGCTACTTTCATAAGATATAACTTTTTTGTGAAAGGTGTAGTCCTGTAAGCTAGTTGTACCGACTTTAGGTGGGACTGTGGTTGTAATGTGTTGAGTAGTAACAACCACACGAGGTGTCGTTTGTTGTGTCGCTCACCGCCACCTGAGGACTCTTCTTGTTTCTTTTGTCTCTTGCAAAAAATGTTTTTCTCTATTTCACGTGATCACGGCATTCGAATTGTTTTGATAATTTTCATACTCATCTCACATGTAAACATCTGGTAGTCGTTTGGGCTGTTCTACAAATAATAATGTTAGGGAGACAACAAAAATGTGGAAAAAATTTAGAGTTTGTTACCACAGCGCATTGTGTTCCATCGTTAAACTGAAGAATAGGTGACAGATATTAACTCAAAAAAATAAACTACTGAAATGTTGTACGGTCACTTCGCAGGCTCCAGCAATTAGATTTTGATGCTCTGAACTGGTTGAAGCTCTGGTTTGTTGCTTAGCTTCCAAAGTATCGAGGAAAAATGGACGCGAGGATCCTTACAATGTTTCAAATTTTCAATTTGAAGGAAAAAAAGGAAAAATTAAATTTAACGCTCTCGGGAATCGGCATACAAAAATTAAAGTTTATTGCGGCCCGAGATTAAGCGGCTATTTGAATAAGACATAAAAAAAAGCTGAAGAAATTAACTTTCTGACAACAGCAACGACAAAAAATAGAAATAAAAAAATGAATTAAATGAAATTGGACTTGTTGAACTCAACACTCTAATCACAATTTATTAAATTTCAAAATATTAGGAATTACAAAAAAAAATACTCAATTTGCAAGAACGGAATATGTATGAAGACAAGTTTGCAAAAATGTTTTTTTTATTTTTGGTAGCTGGAGGATGCTCCTCAAAAACAAAACTAGAGCTGGGTAACCGGAAATACAACTTTGATAACAATTTTTGCGGGCATAAAAAGGTAAAAGGTATTCATCGATTTCTCACAATGATTTCACAGTATAAAAATAGACGAATTTAAGAGCGTTGAAGTTTTAAAATGAATTTAAACGGTCGCTGTGAATTAGGCAAAGCTGGAAGAACAGCCACAAAAATCGTTGAAATTATATTCAAGAAAAGTGGTACTATATTCTGTTCACACTCAGGAAATCTAGTTACAAATATTAGATATATGGTTAGATGTGCTAGCTACGACAAAATGACCCATAATGTGTTTTATGAAGGTGACCGTAAAAGTGTATTTTGTCGGTTGCCACGTCAACTAACAAGCATCATTGGACCTGCAACTGACAGCAATTAACTTTTTTTTCATTTCTACGCTCTGATGCAGAAGCGGGGAGTTTTTGATGTGATTTGGATATTTAATATGGATTTTGAACATATCTAATCCAAGAGTCCAATACACAACATTTCAATGTCATTAGATTAATAGAAGCTGTTTTGAATTGAAGACCCAAATCATTATCAAAAATAAGATTTTGCAAGTCTAGTGCAAGCAATAGGACTAATTAATCGGAAAGCCCACATTTCTGCTACGAAGCTACGAAGTGGAAAGTCTATGATTTCAAAAATTTTAAAATTTCAAATTTTTGTGGAATTTTCTGGAATATGATCACATCAAAAATTTGAAAAAACTCTTTAGATAAGTCTACAAAAAAAATTCTTTGCAATATGTTGCATTCATACAACAAAGGAATTATATTTTCATTTGCGTACGAAGAAGACAAAACTGCTTGTAATATTGTCCGATACAAAAAATCTTCCATATTTTAGGTATGAATGACTGCAGTTCGTGAAGTGTTCGTCAATCGTTGGTTGCAGTAAAAACCAAAACAATGTTCAAAATGTAGTACATATAAACTGCTAATTTAAATTTGTTCTAATTCTATGACAATTTTTCACATTTCAGGTATGATTATAGCTACCTAAAAATTTGCGTTCTTAAAGTCTAAAAAATGTTAATTTCATTTTTTCCTGAAACTTAAAAAGAGTGACTGCAGTTGCAGTAAAAAATAACAAAAATTTAAATTTGTTGTTCTGATTCTATGAAAAGTATTGTCATAGGCTGGCTGTATCGTTAT
The DNA here is from genome assembly GCA_007213375.1 of Steinernema feltiae. Taxonomy (NCBI): domain Eukaryota; kingdom Metazoa; phylum Nematoda; class Chromadorea; order Rhabditida; family Steinernematidae; genus Steinernema; species Steinernema feltiae. The sequence continues at coordinate 57,754 of MQUG01003704.1, read as the reverse complement.
TGACATAGGCTATAAACTGGAATTAAAAATTCACAAATGCACGTGTGTTGAGGGTTTTTTGCATGGCTTGAAATACGAAATTTAGAGCATACAACACATTTATTTTGTAAATTGCTTTTTGACGCCTTTTAACAGTGATTGCAATTAGAAAATATTCAAAAAGCGCAAAAAGGAATAAAAAAAATTAATTTTGTCGTTTAAAAATGATTTACACCTATAGCATAAAACATACTGAACAGAGCAGCTAGGTAATACCGATTGACTCTACCACAAAAATCAGTGAGGTTCAATTTAAGCTGTTACCGTATTTTTCAGTATATCTGGAAAGCAGTTAAATAAAAGCTGATGCAAATTGATAGCATACAAAATGCACCATGTTTTTTTTAACCTTTTTGCAGCTTCTGGTCTTGATAAAATTGACCCAACAAAAATTTAGGGTTTGTCATGAAACGTCATCAAGACTTTAAGCCAAGATAAAAAGTATTTGAGAAATTATACTGAAGAGTTGAGCAGAACCTCAAAAAACAGCTCAGCCGCAAAAGTCTTTGAGGGTTGAGGTTTAGCTATCTCAAAACTCATAATAACAAAGCGCTGATCCGATTGAACCTTTGATTAGAAAACAATGCATTACAAATAATCGCCACGGCTTAATATCAAAAAAGCATTTGAAAAAAAAGCATTTAATTCTAATCTATTGGAAACAGTGCTTTACTCCTATTTACTAAAGTTGCAAATTTGGACAAATTTGGATTTGGAATTCGATTTTAAAGTTTGAGATAAGAAATTTGTCGTTTACGTTTAAGAATTAGACAAATTCCAAACAATTAATGCCTAGTTTCGAATGACTTTTGATTACATTGTGTTGGCATGAAACTTAAAGTCAATGTTCTTGTTCAATAGAACACGTAAACAAGCCAAATTAAAAAATACGAAATAGAATTCAAACGGAACGCCCTCAAAAGAGACCACAATTGATTTAATGTGCGCTATACTAATGTAGCAACTATAGCAATGTACCAACAATACTCTAGCAATCGTCTACGGCTCCAAAATATTCTTCTAAAAAATGAGGAAACGGTAAAGCGTGAAGCAAAAATTTCAGGCAACGGCAATAATGAGCGCGAGAAAACCGTAACTGTTGGGATTATTGCGAAAAATTATTTTTTTTTAAATGTCAGCATTTTAGCGCTTTAATCAAAGTTTGCATCACAACAAATTTCCCACGGTAATAAAAGACGCAAAAATGTGTTCAATTGGAACACTTTTCGCCGCGTTGTCAAAAGATCATTGAGTTTCAAATCAATTCAATTCTGCTTTAGAAATTGACGTATAAATGTATTTTTAACATTGAACGAAAAGTGCAAAGAAACTAGTTAGCCGGAAACTAGAAACAAGAAACAAGCTTGCTAATCTAAGAATAAAATCAGCAAATGTTTTGCAAATCTTTTGTCGCTTGAAAACTTGTGGTTGAAGTCCCTTCAAAAATGGCCTAATTTTTTTGCAAAAGTGAAACTTAATCTCGTATTTGCTCTATGACCTCATACCGTAGTACGTTTGAAATTACAAACGCGTGTGTGTTTCCAAGCTGAGTGTGCTGCCATCTAGGAGCTCGAACATTGATCAAATGGCAACTTCAGATCCAACGCCAAAGCAATCTCCCTCTTGTATGCAACTTGTCGGAATGTCTGGAAAGAAACTATGATGATTACAACGTTTGTAGGCATAACACGAAACGGAACGATAACGGTTAACGATTATGATAATGCAAAACAGCTAGACAAATCAGTAAGGGTTTAACGAAAAGATGCAAAAATATTAACTAACTCTTCAAAGTAAAAAAAATGTTTTTCGTTTTCAGATCTACATTCAGTTTTTAAAAATTAGGTACTTATGACTAACGCGTCCCAAAATCGATCATTCTACGGTTACATGTACCACAAATCAAAAGAAAAAAAAGTTGTCTTTCTTATTGGTTTCGGGATTTAGCAATAGAAAATATGTGTGATATTCCGATATTCAAAAAATTCCAAATTATGAATCATTAAACAGACAAACCTCAAAAGACTTATAAGGTATTAAAAAATTACAGCTTACACGAATATGTATTTGCAGATTGACAATCCTTACTGTAGAATGCTTCTGTGAAACCGTGTTTGTACGGTTAATCATTCGTTATTTGCAAAAATCAAACTTTATGATTTTCAGGTGTGAGTAACAGCGATTTTGGAAATACATTTTGTAAACCGAATCGAATAACCAAAAATGACGATATTGATCTCATTAAACAAACAATCACTCAAAGGAATGAGAAGTTTTCAGCGCTGGTTGTAAATGTAACCACTCCTACGGCCCTAAATTATTTAATTTTCCTTGGTATACTTAAAAGGTTTAGCTTAATATACCTAATTTCTGAGGCGCTTTCATCATGTTTGCACGCCCTCTTGCCAAAAATTAAATTGCGCATTTCGGTATCATCCAACGTTCTCTCAGCTGTTTGCTAGAATCGACTTTTGAGACTATCAAAAAAAGACATATTTTCAAAGTGCGATAAAGATTTAAAAAGTAACGCTCTGAAGCTCTGGAAAACAATTTTGACTACAACATACGGTAGTGGACAGATAACAGACAGAAGTAAATTACAGATTTTACAGTGCAAAAAGCCGTGACGCGATTCAAACTACAAAAATTTAAAAAATTGAATCCAACTGCAACTTAATTCAAGGGAACACAAAACAAAACGTCAAAAATTGCTGAAATTTTTTAACTAATCGAAAGTGGTTCTTGTAGTTGCGGTTCTTCTGTTCCCTCTTACGTGGATATTCTCGTAAAAAAATTAAGGAATATTTAGTTGAAACAAACTGCACGTAATATGTAGCTGTTTGGAAATTAAAGCTTGACATCACTAGCACGGATATCAGACTGATCTTAACTGTAGGACGATTAACTGCTTTTAAGTATTTATATACGGTCAAAAAATCGTTACTTGATTTTGCAAAAATATAATTTTGTAAACAAAAATGAAAATCTCGTGCTTTAAACTTCAAACGTCAAAACTCATACCTCAAAAAATTAAAATTATCGGTTGACCGACCCTGATTTGCTTACTTTAATTTGTGCTTGAAGCAGTAATCTTTGAACCAACGTCAAACTGAGAATTTATAAAAATTTTGACAACTGACAAAAAGTTTTGAAAATTGGTAATTTGAGCAAAAGGTGTCTTGAAGTTCTAAATACAAAACTGAATCAATTAGTTAAAAATTGGATACTAAAACAGTTGCTCTTAAGAACCTGATGAGCACCTCTCCGTTGGACAAAAAACGTGAGATTTATGTTTTTCAGCGCAGGACGCCCTGTAATCTGCACGACAGAAAAAGCGAGTTGAATCGGTAGGCAACAAGATGAACTCCGAAAACATTTATTAAGGGGCATTGTTTGATTGCCAAATGCTCAAAAGCCGCAAAAATAACATAACATGGCATGAATTCAGAAATAGTTTTGAGTCAAATATTAAGAGTTGCAATGTAGTCAGAAAATTGAGCTAAAAATCCAAATTAAATTGAATTAATTATTTGATAGCAGACGTGGCAGTGGGCTGCAATTGCCATGATAATCATGAAACATTGATGTTTTCTACTTACAGTGATCACGGGAAATGAAGCGACCAAATAAAACTTAAATCGAGTTAACTCGTCATGTTCATATAAGTTTTTTTTTGTTTCGCAACTGTTCCAGTCGTTGGCATCTAGCAAAAAGGTCAAAAATTAATTGCCTATTACAATTCAGAATTATGATTCGCCTTTTATACGTTCACGACGTTCACGAATACATTGAATTGTTGTAATGTAACATCAAAAAATGAACTTATTAGATTACATTTTGATGCTGCTCAAAGCTCTGTTTTGTTGCTGACCTTCCAAAGCATCAAATAAACCATCTTTAACCGACCGAGTCTGACCTCCGTGCCCATGCTGTAATAGTTCTAGTCCATACTGTGCAAAAATCAAAATACCGAGACCGACTGTCGGAGGCTAAATGAGGAAGAAAGATTGAATCAAATTCAATTTACAAAAGAAAAAGTTGGTTGTTGGTCACTGGGAAGTTGGAGTAGATATTCCAAAAATACAAAAAATGGAATTATTACCCGGATAGTCGCCGTTCTTTGCAAAACTTGAACAAAACTTCTGTCGAAGATGTTAAAGACGACAGAAGTCGTTTTGTTAATTTAAAAAATTTGGATTTGCTCCAAGACGAAGACTCAAAAATTAAGGTTTTTTCATTAAGTTTATTCATTAAAAACCAGTGATTACGGTAATGGTCATGGGTGAAGCTATTTCCCAAACTCAAAAATTTGATTTTGAAGACGAATGAAAGAGAATGTGGATGTTTATTATTCAGGTTTCCACTCTCCGTGAATAAATTATTCAAAATGCAGAATTATTCAGGATTGTTTACTATAAAACGCAATTCAAATTAAATCTTTAATCCATTGCTTGACTTGTTTGAACCAGGAAGCGAAGCAAACAGGTTCACAGCATGTTGACAACAACATTTTCACCCAAAATCAAAGCAAATGATAATATTTTAAAAATAAGTCTTTTGCTTTGATCTTTCACCGAAATCATCGATACACAAGGCCAATTTGCAATATTGTGTTGTAAAACCCCAAATTTTCACCTCAAATTAGTACCAGAAATGAAGAGCGAATTATCTAACTAACAGCAAACTCGGAAATTCAATTTTACGATATCTATTTACAGAAAATTACGATAATGATTTAATTAAAAATGTCAAAACCAATGAAGTCTTGTTGTAAGTTCAACCTGCTAAACGCCGAACCAAAAATAAAAACTTGTTATTGTTCTAAAAACTAATTTTTCGAATGAATTCGACTGAATGGCGATAAAGGACGCAAAATGTGTTCAATGTAAACATTCTTCGCCGCACGCTGTCACGCCGCATGCACGTTTCATAGTGAAGCACATAAGACGCAAAAATCTGTTCATGTCCGCCTCTTCACGCGTTTGCTAAAAAAAATCATTGATATTGCGATTAGGCAAACCGAATTAGGGTTCATTAGACTTGAATTGGACAAATCGTCATTAGAAGTACAAAGCATGAGCAAAAAAAAAGTAAAAAAGCCTAAAAGGTTTGGCTGAGACGCCTCATTGTTGCATTTAATCAATATGTACACGCAGTTTTACTAAGAATAAATTGATTTTTTGCAGATATTATCCATCCATCTTCAAAAAAACCACACCCTCAACCGTTTTTGTGTTAGAATTAGTTTGAGATCGCCATGGACAAAAAAGGTCACATTTCAAATTGCGGTGAAGATTTGAAAAGTGAAAACGTAAAATTTCATCTGGTTATGAGGTTTTCAGATTGCGTTCTTCATTAACTAAAGGCATTAACTGAAGGTCTGAAAATCAAATTTGACTTGTTGTTCGTAGACATAGATATCAGACCAAAGGAAATTGTAGATTTCAAAGTACAAAAAGGCGTGAGGCAATGGAAACACCAAAAAGTTAAATCAAAAAAGGTTGAAAATGAACGTTAATTTTAAACTTTGATTTTTAAATAGAACTAAAACAAAGCAAAAATGCAAAGAAAGAGGAAATGCAAAAATCGCTTGAAATTTTTAAAATCTTGTAGTTGTGTTTAAATTCCGCAAAAATTACATGTGTTACATGATTACAAAATTACATGATGTGGTTATGAAATTTCATCTGGGTATGAGGTTTCCAGATCGAGTTCTTTATTTTTCAAGCGGAAGTGCAAAATCTCCTATCGCGGATCGAAACCGAACAAAAATTTGTTTATCGTTTGAAATAGGAAGTGTAACAAATTAATTAACAAATTAACAAACAAACAGGTTAATCGCATTTTGATTTTGAAAATTGCACCAACTGACAAACAATTTGACTTGTTGTTTGACTTGCAAATCATTACATTAATAAATCGTAGAGAAGATTTCAAAGTACAAAAAGCCGTGAGGCAGTGGAAACCCCAAAAATTTAAAACAATAACGTTTGAAAATGAATTTAAACGATGATTTTTTAATGGAAAAAAAGTTTTTTGATGTGAATTATTGTAATTTCCGGAAATCCTTTTGTGAAACGAAATCAGAGACCCAAAAGTTACGATTTTGGTCTCATTGAGCAATGCCTCAAAAACAAAAATTCTATTTGTTATCAATTTTTCAAAAAATTTAAATTTGCAGTTTATCGACCTTAATCTCAACTTGCGCTTAAAGATTCGGTTTTACACGTATGTGCAAAAAATTAATGTGAAATATAGTGATTTTGGAAATCAGCGGTTCATGGACCCTAATTCGGCTATCTCAATATCAATATTAAAGATAGGGACGTTTTGAGTCGTTCTCAAAATCAGAAAAATTCGAACAAAATTGTGTTTTTGAGATTTTGGCTGATCGTTCATTTAACGCAAAAAAAACAATATTTGATGGATTATGGTTTTCTGTGCAGCTGAATTCGTCGAACATGCTCATGTTGGCGTGAACGTTTTGTTCAAAAATCATAACAACTTTTATCTTCAAATGGCAGTGCTTAACAACAAAATAAAAAATCAGTTGACCACATCAATTTGCAAAAAAAAATTGAGAAAAAACCGCAGATTAGATGCAAACCGTCTTTCGAGGATTCTGGCGCCAAAAAGATATTAAAAAATTGTTTGCAATTCTCGAAATCAATGTTCCTCGGTGACCGCTGTAAATGAGCACTCAATCAGCATTAAAAGATAGAACGAAGCCGTGCGAACATCTTCTCTAGAACACATTATTAGAAAATTAGCCCTCGATTGCATGCGTAGCCGAGGTAGGTCGCAAAGTGGCCGTTCCCGTTGAAACCAGACCGCGCTGTCTGCATTCGGTGCAGCCGAGGCGGCGCACGAGCTCGAATGTGCGAACTTTATTAACGGTAGTTCGATTTGAGTTCGACCACCAAAATATTTAATGAGCACCGTTAGAATGCGACGAAAACATTATTTTTTTTTGCTACAAAATCTATTACAATTAAGTGTTATTAAAGCCCTCAAATTGCCAAAATCGGTTATTTGCTCATTCATTTGCAAAAAATTGTTGTAAATGCACAAAATGAATGATATATCAGTACATTACTTCAAACTTGTCAAGGCTTTTAAAAATTCATAAGAGTCAACTTTTCGAATTAGTAAACACTACAATGTCTCATTCTTATTGAAGACACTTTTCATTTTCAAAAATAAATCACCGTCGTTTAAAACGTTAGCTCGCTAACTTGTCTTTCAATTGGAAAACACTTTTAAATTTTCACATCTGAGATGAAAACATTTCTTTTGTCGTTCATTGATTATCTTAACAGCGTCGTGATAACAAAAAAAGTCTTTGAAACTTGGAAAAGTTTGCACATCTGAGGAACTTAGCGTTTGGGACACGTGGAAATGCGAGCTAAACTTCGATCGTGTCGCTCAGCTCATCCCAAAACGTGAATTTGCTCAAATCTATAGTTTCATCCAAAAAAAGAGTGAGCAAGGGTTTAATTAAACCTCACAAAAATAAGGCAAATTTTTTTGTTGAAAAAAAGCAGGGAAGGAGATCGATGTCCGACAAGCTACTAGATATTTCATTTTGTCATCTGCGAGGACTATTCGACCGGGAACGACATTAGTTATAGATCATATGCTCAAAAAAATTTAAGATTTTTAATCGCTTGAATGTTGCAAATCGCAGGACTGTCTAACACTGCCAAAAAATTTTATCCTGAGAATTGTTAATGAGAGCGATGAATCTCCAGGGAAAAGTGATATCAAGCGCAAAGGTGTTTTGAAGATGTTCAAAGGCGTTTTGGTGTTTGACGGAAACAAACAAAAAACATTAGTTATAGGTTGTAATGTGTTGAGTAGTAGCAACCACACGAGGTGTCGATTGTTGTGTCGCTCACCGCCACCTGAGGACTCTTCTTGTTTCTTTTGTCTCTTGCAAAAATTGTTTTTCTCTATTTCACGTGATCACGGCATTCGAATTGTTTTGATAATTTTCATAATCATCTCACATGTAAACATCTGGTAGTCGTTTGGGCTGTTCTACAAATAATAATGTTGGAGAGACAACAAAAATGTTGGAAAAAATCTAGCCTCGTCACTAACAAGCTAACAAGCATCATGTGATCAGCAACTGACAGCAGTTAACTTTTTTTAAATTTCTACGCTCTGTTGCAGAAGCCGGAATGACCAAAAAAGAAATTTAATTTGAATTTATTATTTTGGCCAATTGCGAGATACTTTTCTAAATCAAATCTACTAATAAATAAAACTGAACGCGGAATTTGTGTGTGCGTCACGCAATACACTACGCGCTTTCACTCTGTCTGGCGGCGCGCGCGCGACCGGTCGTTCGAGAGTCGCACGAGGGCAAATCATAGCTCATTCGACGCAGAATATTTTTGTGCACTTTTAAAAATCATACTCACATAGTTCTGAGCCATATGAGCCAAGGAAATTCCCCGAGAAAATACCTAATTGTCGAATTGGCTCCCGCCGCGACCAAAAACACGAATATTTTTTCTGCTCTCTGTTCGCGTGACTCTCTCGGCGCGGGTGAACGCGCGCGCGTTGGTTTTTGGTTCTTTTGGGGATGAAACACGCGCGAATGAGTGAGCACAGAGTGTTCTGGACGTGCGGGGACTGTTTGTGGGACAATTTGGAGCAATCTGAGCTCATGATGAATCAAACAGAGCTAAAAATGATGAAAACACGATCAAATCCAATCAAATCGCTGATTTCTTATGATTTGGATGGATTTCGATGAATGTTGGTCTTCAAAACATGACAGAATGCCTGGGAAACTTCTACAAGCAACCTGTAATTAACTTTCATACAACCTCGCGATATACGCGCACTTCTCTCACCAATCAGCCATGTTCCAATAGCCGAATGGTACCGAGCGCTCCCCTCATCTGTCTGGCCAACAGGTGGGTTGGGTGTTCGATGCCGGCCGGAGTCTCTGCATTTCTTAATTCTTCGGCCAAAAGGATTGAGAAGCGCAGCGTCTTCGGGGTACTGAGGAGCAACAAAAATAGCTTAAATTGAGCGCGCGCAGTAGGTCAGCTACAACATCAACTATATTTTTTGACGTTTTCAACTTTCAAGCAAGGCGCGAAGCTCCGAGCGAAAAGTTTTGAAGAGTTTCTCCGAGGATTAAGGACTCCGAGGACCGAGGAATCTCCGAGCCCATTGCCAAACGCTTTTCACGCTAAGCTGAACTTAAAAATAAAAACATCTTTCTCATTGCGCGTTGTGCCTAGCGTTTAAGCGCGATTCGCGCGCGAAGCCTCCGTTTATCTCCATTAAATTCCGATTGCAGCATCGTGATAAAATGTCGGCAAAACGTGCAGAACTCAGGACCAAAAAACTGAACAATTGACGTATCTAAATTATCTGGCTACGTCTCACCGCAACATCTAAATTTGTAAAGTTTGTAAAGTTTTGTTGGGCAATGAGCATCATCTCAAAAAAGCATGTTTTAAACTGAAAATTTTGTCAAGTTTTGATGTGACTTATGGCTTTGAACATATCTAATGAGTAGGTTGTGCAGGCTGTGCAAAAATATGAATTTTAAAATTGAAATTACTGCCGAGTCCAAGACACAACATAAGATTAATAGAAGCTGTTTGAATTGAAGACCCAAATCATTATCAAAAATAAGATTTTGCAGGCAATACTACAGGCAGGACTAATTAATCGGGAAGCCCACATTTCTGCTACGAAGTGAAAAGTCTATGAAAATTTCAAATTTTTGTGGAATTTTAGGGAATATGATCACATCAAAAATTTGAAAAAAACTCTTCGAAAGCGCTCATTAAATAAGAAGAACAATAAATACAATAATGTAAATGACAATCTTGTGGCCAATCGGGCGTATTGTACAATTTGAATTATCGCGGGGATGCTAATGCGACAATAGTTGTTTTGTTATGCACTGCAGGTGTAAACACAAATTTTCAAAAAATGAGTTTTGAATTCGAAAAGTTTGGATTGGAATGCTGCACGATGAACGAGTCAAAAAAGTTTAAAACTTGTTTTGTTAATTAAAAAAAATGGATTTGAAAGCTCCAAGAGGAATACTCTAAAATTAAGGTTTTTTCATTAAGTTTATTCATTAAAAACAGTTATTACGGTAATGGTAATGGGTGTTGCGAGTTCCCAAACTCAAAAATTTGGTTTTGAAGACAATTCAAAGAGAAAGTGGTTGTTTATTCTTCAAGCTTCCACTCTCCGTGTATAAATTAGACAAATAAGCAAAATTATTCAAGAATGTTTACTATAAAACGCAAATCGAACGTTGACAAATCGCTCAAATTCAATCTTTAATCATCGCTTGACTTGTTTGAACCAGGAATCGAAGCAACAAGTTGACCGCATGTTGACAACAACATTTTCTACCAAAAAGCAACGCAAATGACAGCATTTTGCAGATAAATGTTTTGCTTTGAGCGAGAACTTACGGGTCAAAGGATCTTTCGCCGAAAGCTTCTGATAAACAAGGCCAATTTGTTACATTGTGTTGTGAAATTCGTAAATGTAGAGCGACGTGCTCAAAAAAGACAACAAAGTACTTGAGTTCTGTGGTAACCTTTTCGCTGCTCAGGGCCAAAAATGAAACTCTGATGGAACACAAAAAAAACTTTAAAATTTATTTTAAATCATATCATTACCAGTGTAGAAGATTACTGCCGTCTCCAAAAATGAAATTTCGTTTTTAGGTTTAAAGGAGAATAGCCGAAGCAAAAAAAAATGAATAAAAACCTGGTTCTTGTTGGTTAACAGGTTTAGCTTAGACGCTAACACGCTAACGATAGACGCTAACGATAAACACGGCCAATTTGCAATTTTGTGTTGTGAAATCACTAATTTTCACCTTAAACTGACCGAAAATAAAGAACCAATTGCCTAAAAAGCAATAGTCTTGAGATGGTAAAAGTCACAAAAAAACGAGCTAAAAAAACGAGCTTAAGGTGCTCAAAAAAGTTTATTTAAATATTATCTAAATTACCCATAAACACAACTTTTTGAGTTCTGTGGTAACCTTTTCGCTGCTCAGGTCAACTGAACTGCTTTTAGCTATTTCAGGGACTATTTCTAATATTCACGAGTTGGGTTAAGCCAAAAATGAAACTCTAAGAATTTTCGTCAATCGTTGGAGCCTAACAAAAAAAAAAGAATTGAGATTGAGATCACCATGGACAAAAAAAGGTCATATTTTCAAATTGCGATAAAGATTTAAAAACTGAAAACGTAAAATTTTTTTTGGTTATGAGGTATCTGGTCATCAGTTCTTTATTTTTCAAGCGGAAGTGCGAAAGCGATTATGGCGGATCGAAAACGATCAAAAATTTGTTTATCGTTTGAGATAGGAAGTGACACAAATGCTTAAAAAATGCTCAACTTAAAAAAAAAAACAACATTTTGATGGATTATGCTGTACAGTGCAGCTGAAATCGTCAAAAATGTGAGCGTTGCCGGTCTATACAAAAATCATAACAAATTTTATCATCAAATGGTAGTGACCTAAAACTTCTACTGTTGTTAATGACCACAGGCGCACAAAGTTTCGATAACAGTTCTGTCGCTAAACTAGCATTATTTAATACGCTAAAAAATATTGAGTGAGCACCCTCAGAATACGACGAAGATGTTTCTTTTTACGCTTTAAAATCTATTATAATTAAGTGCTATTAAAGGCCCAAATTGTCAGAATCGGTTTTACGCGTATATGCAAAAAATTGAAGTGAATTATTGTGATTTTGGAAATTCTATTTGTGGACCGAAATCAGATAACCAATAATTGCGATTTTGGTATCATTGAGCAAGCAATGCTTCAAAAACAGGACAACGTCTTTGTTATTGTTGCGGTCGTAATTTTTCAAAAAATTTAAATCGGCGGGTCATCGACTCTAATTCAACTATCTCAATATCAATATTAAAGATAGGGGCGTGTTGAGTCGTTCTCAAAATCAGAAAAATTCAATTTTGTTTTGAGATTTTGGCTGGTCGTTCATTTAACGCAAAAAAAAATAAACAATATTTTGATAGATTATAGTTTTCTGTGCAGCTGAATACGTCAAAAATGTTCATGTTAGCGTTACCGTTTGGTTAAAAACTCATAACAACTTTTATCATCAAATGGCAGTGCTTAACAACAAAATAAAAAAAAGCAGTTGACAACATCAATTTGCAACAAAAAATTGAGAAAAAACCGCAGATTAGAGCGCCTTGTAGTCATGAAGATATTAAAAATTTGCTTGCAATTCTCGAAATCGATGTTTCTCAGCGAACACGGCGTGCATTTGCATCCAATCAGCATTAAAAGTGGCAAAGTGGAATGTCCTGTTGAAACCGGACCGCGTGGTCTGCATTCGGTGCAGCCAAGACGGCGCGCGAGCTCGAACGTGCAAACTTTATCAAGAGTAGTTCGATTTGACTTTGACAACAGCTCAAAAATATTGGTTCTCACAGAGCGTTTTGTAATCGTTTTCCCAAAAATGACAAATTCGCCAATATTTTAAAGATTTTTGGCATCATATCTCCCGCGTAAGAATGTAAGAAAATTTGCAAATGTTTTCCGCAAAGTGTACACAATTTAAAAATGTTTTTAAAAAATTTGGTCTGAAAACGGCTGTTTTCCTAATACCTTATACCTAATACCTTATACAATGCATTTTCAAGTCAGAGCTTTTACAGTCTGCGCTTATTTCGCGCATTTAAGCGTCTAAATAGAAACAAAAATATAAAACATTTACGATTAATTTTAAATGAAGCTACAACCACGATATTATATCAAAAAAATAGAAACAATCTGAGATTGGCCATAAAATTGGTCGTACGCTTGATCAATATGCAAAAATTTTGATGGGTCCAATGGATCGTAAGAAAAGAGCTCTGCTTCGAAGCTATTAAACCAAAACTCATTGTGCAGTGCATTTTCAAGTCAGAGCTTTTACAGTCTGCGCTTATTGCGCGCATTTAAGCGTCTAAATAAAAACAAAAATATAAAACTAAAGCAAAATTCGCATCAGACGAGTGAAATGTTTATTGTCAAAAAAAGCGTTGTTCTGAAACTGTGATAGAACGGTCATTTTATTTATCTTCGCTGATGATTATTGTTACGCCGATCGTCTTAGAACCTGCTCCAAAAAGTAAATATTGGTAGTTCTTAAACACTGCTTGAATTAGCTTGAAACACTGGGCTTGCAAACTGATTACCTTGATCTCACTTGCGTTTACCCAAATCAAATCACAGTCTTCAGAATTACTGCTTTTCCAACAAAAAAGTAAATGTGGCGATGATCGTGCAGCGGAGGACAAAGAGATTAAAAAATACTAAATATTGGATAAACCGGAATTTCAGGAAGCACGTGATGAGTTGAGTTTATGTTAGCAAAAATATTGTAGCAGCAGTTTCTTAATCTTGCAGTTATACCGGGATCCGTTCAAAGCAAAGCAGATCCACTCTAAAAAATCGGGAGATGATTGATGTTCTCAAAAATGCTTAAAGAGTTTAAATAAATTAAAGATGAATTTAAATAATGTAACATTGTTATTCGTACCTTCCGTTTCTACAAAGTGACCGGAAAGTCGATAAGTGGCAATCAAAAAATCTTCTTTTTATAATTTTTGCTTAAACCTAATGCAATTGCAAACACTGAAAATTAATGCACAAACGTATCGTAAACCAGTAAAATTTAAAGAAAATAATCTAAAATGGTTTAAAATGTTGTGCTGTTCGCAGAACGAGGATTCAAAACTACTTGTTGGGCTGTTCAATTCAACGGATTCAGAGGATTCAAAACTACATCGAACTTAAAACTTCCTGACCGCCATGAATTTGTCTAAAATATAACATTGTTATTTGTTTCTGTTTCAACGAAATGAAGTGATCGGAAAGTCATTCAGCCATAAGATTCCAAAAAATCAGTCACGCAGAGCTAGGCAAAGCCTTACAAAAATGCATACATAAGCGCATTAAAACGGTTTCTCTCCGATACGTATTCTTCTTGCAACGAACAGTCTGGAGTACGATCCCATGCAAAAGCAAGAAGAGGACAAAAAACATTAAGAAATGTTAAGCGTTCAGGTCAAGAGACGTTTTCTGGGAAGCCACAAAATTAATAACATTCCGCAAATCACATGAAACCGTCCACAGTTGGTAAGCAAGCAGCTGAAAAGCCGTAACAGTGTAAAGAAATTTTCAAAAAACAATATAAACATTGAAAATTCATTTTTTGGAAACAATGAAAAAATTCAAATAAGTTCATAAATTATGGCATGAATTAAGAAGCAGTTTTGCGACAAATATTACGAGTTGCAAAGAAGTCAGAAAATTGAGTTAAAAAATCCAAAATAAATTGAATTATCAGTTATTTGATAGCAGGCGTGGCAGTGGGCTGTCTTCAGTTGCTATGCTTCTCGCCAGTGCTCACGGAAAATGAAGCGACCAAATGAAACTCGATAACGGAACGGAACATCGAGTTATCTCATCGTGTTCAAATGAGTTTAAAATGGCTGTTTCGCAACGGCATATAGCAAAAATGTCTAAAATTAATTGGCTATTACAATTCAAAACTACGACCTTCGCTGACCTTCCATAGCAAAAATCAAGATACCGAGACCGAATATCGGATGCTAAATGAGGAAAAAGATTGAATCAATTTAAATTTACAAAAGAAAACGTTGGTCATTGGAATAATTATTCAGAAAAATACAAAAAAAAATTAATTGGTTAGCCGCGAAATATAAATGAAGCGCGAATTATCTAAAAAGCGAACAGCAATAATTTCGAGATGTAGAACAAATGTCAAATGTCAAAATGTCAAAACCAATGAAGTCTTCAGCGCTTGTTGTAAGTTCAACCAGCACCCCGCCGAAGCGAAAATAAATACTCTTGTTCTAAATATTCCTTTTTCGACTGAATACCCTGTCTTGAAAGACTTCATGACATTTTGTGGACATGGAAGGCATGAAACTTAAAGTCAATGTTGATTTAAAACACACCGAAAACAAGCCAAATTAAACAAATGTCTCTATTAGTCGCGCAAATTAAAAAATTATTGTTTTTCTTCAAATGCTACGCAACAAAAATTTCAGCGAAAATGAAATAAATTATGGGCGCGAGAAAACTGTTCGCGAAAAATTTAAAAAAAATTGTCAGCTATTTCGTGCATTATTCAAAGTTGAGCGTGATTCCGGTTTCCGACTTCCGGGGTTTTTGGGCACTTCCGACTTCCGCTTCTGACTTCCGAAATTGAAATTTACACTTTCGCTCCTTGCTTTTTGCATTTTTTTCCAAGAATTTTCCAACGTTTCATGATGATAAAAGAAGCAAAAATGTGTTCAACTTGAAAAAAACTGTACGCCTCTTCACGCGTTTGCTAAACAAAAATCATTGAGCTTCAATTGGACAAATCGTCATTATATATAAAGCCAAAGCAAAAAAGTCGAAGCGGAAGCCGAAGCTAAAAAAATGAATAAAAACCTAGTTTGTCAGCTTCAAAGGTTCGGCTTAGACGCATCATGGTTGCATTTATTCAATATGTACTCGCAGTTTTGCTAAGAATAAATTGATTTTTTGCAGGTATTATCCATCCATCTTCAATAAACCACACCGTCAGCCTTTTATTTGTGTTGGGATTAAGTTTGAGATCATCGTGGACAAAAAAGGTTATATTTCAAATTGCGGTGAAGATTCAAAAAGTGAAAACGAAAAATTTCATCTGGATATGAGGATGTGAGGTTAAAGCTTAAAGATTCGGTTTTACACGAATGTGCAAAAAATTGATGTGAAATATTGTGATTTTGGAAATCAGGTTCATGGACCCTAAATCTTCAAAAATGCTCATGTTGGCGTAAACGTTTTGTTCAAAAATCATCAAAAATTTAAAAAAAATAAAAAATCAAAATCAGTAGCCGAGTTAGCTCGCAAAGTGAAATCCCGTTGAAACCGGACCGCACTGTCTGCATTAGCTCAAAAATATTTAATAATGAGCGCCGTTAGAATGCGACAAAATATTTCTTTTTTCGCTACAAAATCAATTACAATTCAGTGTTATTAAGGCCCTCAAATTGCCAAAATCGGTTAAACACTCACTTGCAAAAATGGTTTTAAATGCACGAAATGAATGACATATCAGTACATGAGATCTATCACGTTTGGCGTTAAATTACTAAACACTTCAAACTTGTTCGAGGCTTTTAAAAATTGATATAAAGTCAGTTTTTAGAATTAGTAAACTACATAACAGTTGTTGTTGTCGTCATCAAAAAATGAACTTATTAGATTAGATTTGTCTCATTCTTTTTAACGACGCCTTTAAAAAAAATGAATGACCATCGTTTAAAAACGTTGTTTGCAAGTGCGATAATCAAAAATATTTGATAATGAGCACCGTTAGAATGCGATGAGAAAATATTTCTTTTTTTTTGTCGTTCATTAATTATCTTAACAGAGTCGTGATCTTTGTCTTCTCGAAAGACAGGTCTTTGAATTGGAAAAGATTTTTAAAGTTGCACACCTGAGATGACGGAACTTAGCGATTGGGACACGTGAAAATGCGCGCTTACTTCGATCGTGCCGCTCAGCTCATCCCGAAACGTGAATTCGCTCAAATCCATAGTTTACGGAATTAGTGCCGTCGTTAATACAAACTTTTTATAAAAATATATAAAAATACAATCTAAAAAGAAATTGTCGTGAGCTTAAAATGGTTTTCACAGAGCGTTTTGTAATTATTTTCACAAAAATGACATATTAGCCAATGTTTTAAAGATTTTCGGCATCAAATCTCCTGCGGAAGAATGTTTCTCGCAAAGTTTACACATCGCATAGAATTTAAAAAAAATTTTTAAAAATTTGGCGTATTTTGACCTGAAAACGGTTGTTTTCCTAACCCACACCAACCACTAATTAACTAATCAAAACACCAAAGCATGTTTTACATGAATTTTACAAAATTGCCCAGAACAACAACAAAGAACAAAGAAATGGAAATTGTCTTATCAATACATAAATGTTATCTCCGCCGCCGCCGCGGTGTTGGTATGTAAAGACATCCACATTTGCTGAGGAGGAGCACTCGGCCCAGTGCGAGCGAGAGGAGCGCCGCTGCCGTGGCCACGATAAAAGCGCGAGATTTATGGGATTGAGCGGAGGGCGCCCTGCAATCTCCAATGGTGCACGGCGGCGGAATTGACGGCGAAAATGGAAAAAGCGAAGTTGAACCTGCAGACAACGAGATCAATTACCAAAAAAAAGCGAATAAAATGACAAATGGGTTCTTTTTAACGTTTTTGTTTTAGAGTTCATAATAACATAATTTTTTTTTGTTGTATTAAAAAATTGTTAGAATTGTTAGAAAAACCACATATTGCCACAAAAATACAATAAAATTTTTAAAAATTAAGTGAACTGAAAATTTCTTTGGAAAAACTGTTCTTGAATTTGTTCTACAATTTGTTCTACAAAAAATGAAAAAAGAGAAGAAAGGATGCTGCAAAAATGGAATTTTTGGGTTAAGCGAGAGCAGCTGAAAGAAAAGCTTTAATTTGAACTACAGTGTAAAAACACTGACAAATGTAGACCAGGAAATAGAAGAAACAATGCAATTCCCTGTACTCCACCTATAATTCTATCTATGTAACAAGCGCCCTACACCAAGGCGACTGACTCTATGAGCACTCGACTGTAAAGCGCGAGATTTATGGGATTGAGCGGAGGGCGCCCTGCAATCTCCAATTGTGCACGATGGAAATAACGGCGGCAAAAATAGAAAAAAGTGAAATTGAGTTGACAGAGAAGAACTAAATTTAAATTGTAGCCCTGGGTTCATTAGCTATTAGCCATAAAATTGATTTTAAAAATTAATGAAACCATCAGAAAAGTTTCAAAAAAATATATTATAAGCTTAAAATTACGCTTTTAAATAAAGCTAAAACCACGATATTATATCGAAAAAATAGAAACCATAAAATTGGTCGTAGGCTTGATCATTATGCAAAAATTTTGATGGGTATAATGGATCGTAAGAAAACAGCTCTGCTTTGAAGCTATTAAACCAAAACTCATTGTGCAGGGCACTCAGAGCTTCTACAGTCTGCGCTTATTGCGCGCATTTAAGCGTTTCAATAGCGTTTAAATACAAAAATATAAAACTAAATTCGCATCAGACGAGTTAAATGTTTATAATCAAAAACACATTGTTAAAAATAACTGATTGATTGAACACTAATTTTGGTTATCTTGGCTGATAATTATTGTTAAGCCAATCAAGTTAGAACCTGGTCCAAAAATTAAGTATTGGTAGATCTTAGACACTGCTTGTAGTAGGCTTAGCTTGCATGAATGTGTTGACTCAATTCAAATTAATCAAATACATATCAAAAACAAATCAAATAAAATCAATAATCAAATCAAATGTTGACAGTCTTCAGCATTACTGCTTTTCCAACAAAAAAATAAATGTGGCGATGATCGTGCAGCGGAGGACACAGAGATTAATAAATACTATGACTAAACCGGAATTTTGGGAAGCACGCGATGGTCTGAGTTCTTCTTAGCAAAAATATTTTAGCAGTTCCTTAATCTGTTAGCTGTTATACAGGATCCGTTCAAAGCAAAGCAAATCCACTCTAAAAAAATCGTCAGGTGGTCAAATTCCCAAAAATGCTTAAAGAATTTGAAGAAATTAAAGATGAATTTAAATAATGTAACATTCGTATCATCCATTTCTACAAAGTGAAAGTGAACATGATAAAAAATCTTGTTTTTTTTTTAATTTTGTCTAAACCCGTGCAAAATTTGAATATACCGATACCGTATCCATGCAAAAGTTTACGAGAGATGGACAAAAACATTTAGAAATGTTAAGCGGTCAGGTGAAGACAGAAATTCCAAAATAGAAAAGAAAAAAAAGCAGCTGAAAAACTTCAGACGTATAACCAGACGTACAAGATATATAAAACAGAAAAAAATAGAAACAAATTAAGATAGGCCATAAAATCGATCATTATGCAAAAATTTTGATGGGTATAATGGATCGTAAGAAAACAGCTCCGTTTTGCTAAGCTACCAACCAAAACTCATTGTGCAGTGCATTTTCAAGTCAAAGCTTTTACTGTCTACGCTGACTGCGGGCATTAAAGTGTTTAAAAAGAGACAAAAAATATAAAACAATTGCATCAGACTTTTATAGTTAAAAAACTTGTTAAGAATCACTGTGATTGAACACTAATTTTAGTTATCTTTTTCTTTAGAATTGTTAAGCCGAGCATGTTGGAACAGATGCGTTTTTATTTTAATTTTTGCCAAAAATTTCTTTGTTCATCTTCAGCATGTTGCTTGATTGTTACATGAAACTTTCCACGATTAACTCGGTACATAAATATCCACAAAAAAACAAGAAAAAACATTGAAATTTACTTGAATAACGATAGAATTTTGAAATTTAGCTTGAAAAATCATCCAATTCATGAAAAATCCACATTTGCTCTTCTCTCTCTCACCCTCTATTGACGCTCAAACAATGGCGCTCCATTAGAGCGTGAGATTCTATGGAAAAAAGCGGCGTCGAAGCGTAAAATCTTCCTTTCCTACGAGCGTTCTCGTGTTCCGCGCTTGCGAAAACGAGAATGAGTAATTAAAACCGAATGGTGGACGGCCGGAGCCAAAATGAGCTGGCGACTTGACTCACTCACAAAGCGCGATGACAACACAGCCACTCAACAGGACGGATACACGACGCTACTTCCGAGTAGTGGCGGTTGGACGACCGCGGTGGTCGTAATCAAATTCTTCTCGCTGGAATCGATTGCGCTTCTCGCCACTTCAGAAGAGCGCTTTGAAGCTTCATGTTGGAGGGTAGAGGTTAACGCACTTACCGTAGTTGGGAGGGGATTGGAAGAATGGGACATTAGGATAAAGGTTGATGATGTTATTGATCATTAAATGCCTCAAACAACGATAAACGTGCTTGTATGATGCGTTAAAATTTTAGGAGTTGTGCAAAAATTTTAAAATTTAGGTCTCAAACAGATTCAATTTAATAAACTCTAGACATCTTTTGGAATTTGGCAAAAAGACTTGCCAAAATGCAAAAACTGACCAAAAAATGGTTGAATTATACAGTATTACATAGTACAATTTACTCTAAAACAACCACCAATTCACGATTACTCTTATTTTGAAATATTTCTCAAGATTAATGCAAAAATAAATTATTATTTTGAGCGATAAATGCGTAAACAGCTTAGAATTTTCAGCATTTGATCTCAGTGTTGTGCACATTTGGAAAAAAGGCTTGCCAAACGGTAAAAAGTGGTCTGGCTGCCCAAAAATTTTCTTCTTGAATTTAAATTTCAGTTTCATTGACGAAATTTCAGGGATTTCAGTTTCATTGTGTTGTGTCCTCAGACGGAGGACCACGAACAGTAAATATGAAACCTCAAACTTGGGTAATTAAACCTGTATTTTCTACACAAAATAACATAACAATAAGCAATACCAATATCACACGAGATCATAATTGACCTCACACGGAAAGTAAACAATAATACAATCCGTGCCTAAAACAAATGCACTTGCGGCAAAGCAATGCGACCGTATGCAAGACCTTCGTTGCGGGACCCAAGTCGCATACGGAACAAGAAGACTTCAAAAAATGCAGATTTGTTTTTTGTAATATTGTTTTTGGTATTTTTTAGAGGCTATCGTTCTATCAATTTCTATCAAGCGATTAAGCCAAAATGTGATCACGTCTTAAATGCATAAACGCAAGCTTCTAACAATCATTCGTGTGTACGTGTCGTCAAAAAAATTGATTTTAAATTGAAGTTTTAAGAAAACAGTTGACTCGTTAATCGTCAAAGAATTGATTTTCTCAAAGCGAGAATTTATTTTATGTTATTTTCCCAAAAACAACGGTTAAAACTCTAAAAAAACGAGTAAATTTTCGAAAACGTGGAAAATAAGACACAATTGACTCCCAAAAATTCTGAATTTTAAGGAATTAACATGCTTGCTGCCTATCCTAATTTCTGCATTTATTTCGCAAATCATTTGGTGAGTTGAAGCAAACATTTTTAATGATTTGAAAACAATATGTTGTGTTTCAACATGTCGCCAAAAAAATTATATTCTAAATTGAAATTATAAGACAATCTATTTTCTGTTATTTTACCAAAAACAACGGTTAAAACTCTAAAAACTGAGTTAATTTTAGAAAACGAAGAAAGCTACAAACTCAAGCAGCTCGCTAAAATTCTAAAGTAATTAACATGGTTGCAGCCAAGCCGAAATGCTGCATTTACTTTGCCAAAAAAAGTGATGTTGTAACAGTTGAACGAGCAAAAATTTTAACAAAATTCGGAAACAAAATGTTTTGTTCATTAACAAAAAAATGGTCGATTAAAAAAGCGATAAACTAGAAAGCTACATGTTGGAGTGTAAAGGTTAAACGAACTACCGTATTTTGGAGGGCTACAATCAAGTGTAATTAATTTAATTGAAAAAAATTAATTTGAAAAACTGACCAACACTCAAGTAAAAAGTAAAAATAAGGCAAATCACGAGCTTAAGATTTAAATGACACAGCATGCAACAGTTTTTAAAAGTCTAGAACAGTATAGTTGTTTGGAAAAACCATCAACAAAAAAGTATGTTAAGTTATGTTTCTCGTTAAAGTTAGTTTCTTGATCAATTGATCTTTTTTTACAGTAGTCAGCATCGAGTTGGTGTAATCTGGCCCCAAATTCTTCTTCTGAAAATTATTAGTTTGTACGTCAAAAAATTGATTTAAAATGACAAAACATGAATCTTGTTTTTTAAATTATAGTTACTCAGAAATACCATCAACACACAATGTTAAATTTTGTGCAGGTTCACTTTTAAAGTTAATTCGTAATCAATTGATCTTTTTTTGAACTTTAATTTCTACTGTGCATCGAGTTGGTGTAATTTGGCGCCAAATTATTGGTCCTGCGAGGCTGACGAACGTTCAAACGTAAAAAAGAACAAACACTAAAATAAACTAAGAACTAGAGCGCTTATGATAAATGGTACAAACAAAATCAATCGGATAATTTAAACTCCCGTTATTTGAACTTGAACTTAGCCTTGAACTTCCGTTCAAAAATATTTTTAAAAGATGTTCAAATTTCTTCAAAAAAATTTCAAAAATACCAATATTCTATGTTTTAACTTACCATGAGCAAGTAAGTGTCACACTTCAGTGCAACAAAAAAAACCAAACATCTAGTTAACAGTCACTCCAAACGTAATGAGTTAAAGCGAGTGCAGAAATTTGATTTGACTCCATAATTGCACAACGTTCAGGATAATCAATTGCCGTTGCAAATTGCAAAAGTATTATTCTTGTCAACAACCGCTACAAAAATAAACAACTAATTTCTGAAAATTAACGCGGTCGGTCATGACCGGTCGCACATGACCGTTTTGGCGCCAAAATTGGGAAGAGAGACGTTGCTCTGCTGTAAAAT
Organism: Steinernema feltiae; assembly: GCA_007213375.1. Taxonomy (NCBI): domain Eukaryota; kingdom Metazoa; phylum Nematoda; class Chromadorea; order Rhabditida; family Steinernematidae; genus Steinernema; species Steinernema feltiae. Next base: position 35,215 of record MQUG01003704.1, on the reverse strand, counting down.
TGAGCGAAATAAAGTACTCAGTACATCGTTTCTTTGAAATATTTGAATTCTCGCAGATTAGAACCTGAACCATGCAATTGAGGTAAAAAAAATTAGGAGGGCAACAATCAAGTGGTGAATTGGTTTTTGGAATTGGGTATAAACAAGTTTTACAAAAAACAATGTACGATCCAAGAATTCAAAAATTGAGAAATCTTCGTTCCAGAACAAGGCAACGGATGATTTCAGCGGATGTTGTCAAAAATTTGATCTGATTCAAAACCTAACACCACATTTTTTGATGTTGTTGGTAAAAAGATTAACAATTTTTGGAATTGAGTGGATGGAATTTTAACATTTCAGCCAAATAGGTAAAATACACACAAGGCTTTAATTTTCTGTGTGATGATAGAAATAACCTCACTAGCATAAAAAGGTTTTTTTTGTTGCTTTTCTTTGAATAACCCACTTTCACTTTCTAGCACATTTGATTGTAAATCTTTACGTAATCTGCAAACGTATGTATAAGAACGCAAATCGTTAATCAAGCTGTTATGTTTCTCTTTAAAGTTAGTTTCGCGATCTTTTTTTACAGTACTGAGCATCTAGTTGGAGTAATTTGGCGCCAAATTCCTTGTCCTCCATTGGGCTGTTGCCAACTGTTCAAAAAAAAGCTAAAGAAACTGTTAACTAAGAACTAGAGCGCTTTTATAATTGGCACACGATTCATTCAAAAATTTTGACAACGAACGTGTCGAATCCATTCCGACACCAGACGCACTGGTCAGTTTATCAAAGTATCAAAAGATTGAGATAATTTTGAAGTTTGATGCGAAACACTAAACGTAACAACACGAAGAGTTGTTGATTTTCACTGGAACAGTAGAACAATGACAATCTGCAAGCAGAAAACAGTATTCTTTGTAGACAGTTAAGGTTTTGAACATTGTAGCGCAAATTACAAGATAACCCGCTAAACTTCCAAAAATATATATTTCAAGATAAAAATTAAAAGTTATGACCAAACTGGTTACTGTATTTAGTTACTAGAATTTTAAAAAAGAATTATTAGTAAAAAATTATCATTTTGGCGTTTTACATTGAGCCACATTCTCTTAACTATGCACAGAGCAAACATACAGACAAGCAAATGCAAAAATACATTTATTGAAAATCGTTTGGATTTTCCACCAAAAATCTTCCAAGACCGGTCAGGAGCTTTTTGGCGCCAAAAGTGGGAAGAGAGACGTTGGTAAACTTAAAAATGTGGTAAAATGTGATAAAATTAAAGTAATCACTGTGTCGTTTCTTTGAAATACTTGAATTCTCGCAGATTTGAACCTGAACCATGCATTGGTCGCAAAAATGTCTTCTATTTTTGGAATTTTATTAATTTAAGATCGTTTGTAACATTCTCAAAAAATTTCATTTTTTTCGCCGTCCCTCTGATGTTTCCGGGAACGACGAGCTACGACTATTTCCCTACATAATGCATTGCATGCTGATGACCACGCAATAATGATAAAAATACGTTTTTAAGAATTACACACGTTATTCAGCCTAGATTCAATCTGAACTACGCAAAGTTACAGATATAAAAAAGCAGCGCAGTTGCGCTTTCTCGCAAATCTGAGTTAATGTCATTCTCGAAAGTGTCAATTTGTCCAAAAAGCAATTTTTGGATCTTCTTGTCCAAAACCTTTCATTTCAAAAATAAAAGAACTGATTTCTGAACATTTGAAAATTAGTCAAGGTCTACCTGCAACGCGATCGGCCAATGAAATTTTTAGGCTGAAAAAGTGCGTTCGCTGTGAAATTAAGCGCCGTTGAATGCGCAGTGTCATTTAATTTAAATATTTAAATATACTCAGACGAACGTGCATTTGGGGAGCTCAAAAATTCTGTTTTTCAACTAATTTCTGCACAATCAATTTTCACATTTTTTAGAATTTTTATTAATTTAAGACGTAAAATTTGCAAAAAATTCTCGAATCCTAATCATTGGTTACGTCGTCTCTTTGATGTTTTCGTGAACAACCACAACCAGAGATCAACTCATTTCCCTACATAGCCACATTACCACTGAGGTCTTGCCACTGACCACGCAAATGAGAAAAATGCGTAAAACAAACAAAAAATTGAAAATTGAAAAAAAAACAAGTTTTACAAAAAACAATGTGCGATCCAATAATTCAGAGATTGAGATACAGAGAAAATTGCGCATTGTACAACAAAAATTAATTTGAAAAATTGACTCAGCACTCAAGTAAAAAGTAAAAATGAAGCAAAAAATGAAGCTCAAGATTTAGATCATACAGCACGAAACAGTCTAGAACAGTATAGTTGTTTGGAAAATCCATACAACAACAAAAATATGTTAAGTTATGTTTCTCTTTAAAGGTAGTTTCTTGATCAATTGATCTTTTTTTACAGTAGTGAGCATCTAGTTTGAGTAATTTGGCGCCAAATTCTTTGTCCTCCAACTGGGCGGGCGACAGACGTTTCAAAAAAAATTAATGAAACAGTTAACTAAGAACTAGAACGCTTTTAATAATGGACATAAATTTTTATTAAAAATTTTGCCAACGATAGTCCGAATTCAGTCCGACACCGACGCACTGTAACAAGTGCGTCAAAGTAACAAAGGATTGAGAGTATTTTGCAGTTTGATGCGGTTTGACGGTTTGAATAAAACATAACAACTTCGAATTTTTTTTGGAATTTCTAACTATTATATTTATTAATTTAACCCGCAAATGAGAAAAATGCATTTGAAAGAATTGCGCACGTAACCCTATTGGCAATAGATTCAAAAACTACACGAAGTCACCGATATAAATTTGCAGCTTAGGTTCATTGTCGCCCAAATGTGCGTCTTATGTCATCTTCGAAATTTGTCAATGTCAATTTGTCCAAAAAAAACATTCAAGAATATCTATCTTCTTGTCAAAAACCTTTTGTTTCAAAAAAAAAAGAACTGATCAAGATTTGTGAAATTGACCGCATTTTTGGCTCCAAATGTGCCTTTGTTGTGAAATTGAGCGCAATTGAATCAATTGAATCATGTCATTTCTTTGAAATATTAAAATTTTACAGATTAACATGAACCTGAACCACGCTATTAAGCAAAAAATTCTGGTTTTTACAATCAATTTCGTCACCAATTTTCAATTTTTTTGGAATTTTCATCAATGCAAGATCGCCCGCTACATTCTCAAAAATCTCTTCAAATCTGTATCAATGGTCATCGGTCGTCTCTCTGATGTTTCCCTGAACAACCACAGCCAGAGATCAACTCATTTCCCTACATAACTTACATTACTTACATGGTGACATCCAGCCACTGACCACGCAAATGAGAAAAATGCATTTCAAGAATTGCGCACGTAACCCTATTAATGGTAATACTTTTGGCGCAAAGCCCGCGGTGACACGAAACCCTCTCTCCCACCGCCATTACTCGTTCTCCGCAAAACAACGCGCGAAAACAAAATGAACGGGAAAGAGTCAAAAAGGTTGCGAGCGCGCGAAAGAGACCGAGAGGCTAATGGCGAGCGAGCGGCGATGGTGGTGCGCGGTGGTAAACTGGCAAACAATTCAATTCGAACAAGTTTCGCAAAGTGCACGCGGACCGGAGAAACAAGCGAGCGAGTGAAAAGAGCGGCGAAACAGCGGAGGGAAATTGCCGCTGTTTTGTGTTTTGCGCGGTGGAATTGGCGTGAGATATCGTGTTGCATATAGTGCGCTCGAGCGCGGAATGTTCCGATGTGGTTTGCGCACAAAGAGTGAATGTACAATGAACGCGCAATTGTGATCTGTGAATTGGCAAAAATTTGTTCAAATCGCAAACGAAATGATCAAAGATTTGAGCAAAGATCAGATGGTTGGTTAGAGAGTTGAACAAAAATTTCCGAATTGATCTGTGAATTTTAAGCTTTGAAAATTGAAACTCAATATTTTGAATTAACCCAAATTTAGTTGAAACATCTACACTGGATACATGCAAAAATTAAATTAGATGGTATTTGTAAACCAGCCCGGTTAATAAGATTTGTTACAAAAATCCTGCTGCTAAACTAACGAAAATTTTAGGCGCGTCGTTTAACATTCAATGAACCCGCAATTGTGATCTATGTATTTGCGAAAGTTCAATTTGTGAGTTTAAATGGCGAATGAATTGATCCATTTGATCAAAGACCATTTGATCAAACATTAAACAGTTAGTTAGACAATTAACTCAACATCTATGGTCGACGGACAAAATTGCAATTAAATTAAACAAAAAAAATTTATTGGTGATTAAAAATTTTACGATGATTTTGCTGATGATCAAAAAACATTTTAGTTTAAAAATTGAAAATTGAAAAATTTTGAAATGATATTTAATTGAAATTATTGAAACAAAAAAAATTGAAACAGGAAAGTGAATTAATTTAGATCGTTTAACGGTTTACGATTTAACGGTTGAATATACAATGAACACCCATTTGAGATCCGTGAATTGGCGGAAGTTCGATTTGTGAGTTTAAATGGCGAAGGAACTAATCCATTTGATCAAAAAAACAGACAGTTAGTTAGATAATTAGACTAAAAAATTGAAAAAATGAATTGAAAAATTTCCAAGAAAGTGAAATAATTTATATGGTACCTTATTACACTTTATTTAAACGATTTGTGAGCCAACCCGGTCAATAGAATTCGTCAACCGGCCGAGCAAAAAGTTTAGGCTCGTCGTTTAATGTTTAATAGAGAATTAAATTCAGCATAATTTCTATCAAGACAAAAATTCATAGAAAATTAACAGAAAAAGGTAAAAACTGAATCTTAATGTTTAAAAAAATTTCAACTGAAAAATTACCAGAAAAGTGAACTAACTTAGATGATACCGGTAGTGACTTTCGTTTTCGTAGTTTAAATTTGAGGAGTAGGGGGATCACAAAACCAAAAGTCAAAAATTAAGATAATCACAATGGTCGTGTTACATTTATTACTACGATTTGAAACCCAATTTCTAAATAATTAAAAAATAATAGGAAATTGTTTATTTGCGTGTCTCTTGTTCGGAATCTCAAGATGCAATTTTTTTGAACAAGTTTTTGAATAAGTTTGTAAAATTTAAGGTGTGTAAAAAATTTGACAAAAATTTTAACAAAAATCACGATGATGTCAATTTTAAGCTTTGAAAATTTAAACTTAACTTAAACTTAATTTAATTTCAAATTTAAACTTTTAAGTTAATGCAAAAATTACGAAAAAAAGCTAAGTGCAAAAATTAAATCAGATGGTATTGTATTGTAGTTTTACTACAATCATTTCTTTAAAGCGATTTGTATCGTTATTTAAACGCCCAAAATCTGTTTTTTACAGAAGCAAAGAAGAGCCTCTTTCAAAAACACAGTAAAATGTCTTTATTAAGTTTATAAACGCTGATTTGCGCCTCTGAGTAAAAGGAAAATTGAAGTTAAGATGGAATTTTAATAATTTATTTTGATCACAAGCTGGAACTGAAGCGCATGTACGCAAACTGAACTTCCAAAAATGTGTTTTCGTTGTGTGATTGATTCAAACGGTCGACTAGCCTCTAATTACGTAGAATCTCGATTGAAGCTGTTACAACACGTTGTTTTCCTCATTACAAACAAGGAGAATTTAGAGTAAGTTACGATGGACGATCCAAAAATCTAACTGCTATATACATAGAGAATAAGTACAAAAATTTACGAAAAGCTAAACAAACTGAATTAAAAAGAAATGTTCGGGTTTATTACTAATATTAATTGAAACAGTTTGAATGCAGCCCGCAATCGTATATCAAGCTTTAAAAAAACTAGTTAAAAATACCTTGTTTAAATTTTTAAACGCTTCCTTGTGCCGCTGACTAAATGGAAAATCGAAGCACAAGGCTGACAACTCAAGTTGGAAACATGCACTTCCAAAAATGATTTTGTTTGTGTCATTGATTGAAATAGTGATTCCAACAAAAATTTTAGGCCTCGTTTAACGTTTAAAACGATGAAACACTGCTACAATCATTTGAACTCCTGTAATATTAAAAATTGCGATCATTGCCCTTTGAAAATTTGATCATCGAAAAATTGCCCAAAAATCACATCTGCGCATCTGATCAGTCCACGTAAAGATGCCTCAACTTTGTTTCAAAAATTTAAAAAAAATACAGAGTAAAAGCAAGTGTGCTGATTTGATCAACTCCTGAATTCCAGAAATTGCGCACAAGTATTGTAGTGCCATAATCACCTTTACAAAAAAAGCGAAATCCTTCCGAAATTAGCGTTTGCGTTATCAAAAAATTCACGTTTGCAGCTCAAAACCAAGTTAAAACAAGCGAAATCAAGAGGCTAAATAAACAATAACAATGTAAATCACTTTAAAATTTGGAATATTTTGGGACAAACCTAAACTGAAGTATTTAAAACTTGTAAAATCAAAGTATTTCACGTTATGTTAAAATTTTAAGTTAAAAATTCGAAGAAGGAACGAACGGTGGTTTCCATTGGTTTCGAACGGTGGTTTCCAAAAATAACAAAACAAATGTGATACAAGTTTTCTTCATGTTTCACCAATTTTAACGTCTGAGCGCTCAGCTGCACCTATATGCCCACAATTTTCGATTAAGACGTACGAATGTCTTTCAAAAATGGAAATTTAGCAGAAAAAAATAGAAAAATTGGGTTACCAATTTTAAATTGACGCCAACAATGAATTATCTTAACCACTCCTGAGCGTTTGAACCTCAGAAACAAGGACAATCGGCACTATATTGGTAAATATGACATTCATGTCAAAGCTTAGAGCGTTTATAGCAAACCTAATTTAAAATTCTTAAATTCTTGAAAAAATTAAGGTCGAATTATCTCAAAGGCGACAAAGTTCAACCTCCAAAAAAAACAAATGTGATGAACAATTCCTAGATGTTTTACCAGAAACAAACATTAGCCAAAATTTTCGGTTAGGATAATTGAAAATTCTTCAAAAATTGAAAATTTGCCTAAAAAATCCTAACCTAACCAAAATTGTAATGTTTAAAAGGTATCATACTTCGAATAACAAAAATGCCATTGTGACACCCACTCCTGAACGAACATAAATGAGTAAAAAAAAGCGAAAAATTCATTTTTATAATGCATTTATATCAACGTTTAGAACATTTCAAACGAACCCAAATTTGAAAGAAAAAAATGAGAACGAATTATCTCAAAATAAACAAAAAAACCTCAGCGCTGAGGTTTTTTAAAAACCTGAGCGCTCAGCTGAACCTATGTTGCCCACAATTTTCGATTAAGACCTACGAATGTACCTCAAAAATGGAAATTTAGCAGAAAAAAAAGAATGAAAAGTTGGGTTACCAACTTCAAATTGACCTATAATGAATTATCTGAACCACTCCTGAGCGTTTGAACCTCAGAAACAAGGACAATCGGCACTATATTGGGTAAATATGACATTCATTTCAAAGTTTAGAACGTTTGCAGCAAACCTAATTTTAAATATTAATATCTGGAAAAAATTGAGGTCGAATTATCTCAAAAACGGCAAAGTTCGCCGTACAAAAAAAACAAAGAAATGTGTTTTGTTTTACCGTTTTGTTTTTGTTTAAAGATGTTTTACCAGAAATAAACATTGGCCAAAATTTTTGGTTAGGATCGGTTAGGATAATTGAAAATTCATCAAAAATTGAACATTTTCTAAAAAATCCTAATCTAACCAACATTGTAATGTTTAAAAGGGTATCAGACTTTGAATAACAAAAATGCCATAGTGACACCCATTCCTGAACGTCAACACAAATGAGTCAAAAAAGCGAATAATTGAATTTGCTTCATAACTGAAAATTCGCCGAAAAAAATTAAAACATTAAAATCTTGAAAAAATCGAGATCACAAATTATATCAAAAGCCACTTAAATAATCTCAAATTCTTCTGACTGACGGCTAAACCCATTTGATCGTATCGTTCAGCCCCTTTGAAACAGCTAAATCAAAACCCACAAAAACAAGATTACCTTCCGCAATCCTCTTATCTTCGCGTCGCCAAAATTCGCACAAAACAAAAAGGTCACCAACACGCGTCACATGGTAAAACAGCGCAGCAGAAGTGCTCCTCCTCAGCCGCCACACCTCAAGTGTCACTTGCAGTGCATCAGCGAGTCGCGCGCGCGCCAACGATCGGAGTTCAACGTGGGAGCAACGCGCATTCCTCTCTTTCTATCAGCGCAGCGAGCGCAACCGCCCACCGGCAAATGGCGAATTGAAGCCATTAGAACGGTGCAGCGGTGGAAATGGGATTGCTTGGTATTACCCGAATGGGTATGTAAATGAGGGGAGAGAGTCGTGACTGGTTGTGGAGAGGCGGGCGATCGATTGGGGCGGAATGAGAAGGCGGTGGTAAGACGATTGCAGAGTGAATTCATTAAAAAACAATAAATCTATAAAAGTTGCGAATGAGTCGGTTGTCGTGGTGGGAGCCTATATGAAAGTTTTAATGTTGTATTGTCGGAATCAACTCGACGTTGATAAACGTTCGAACTCGCACAAGCGCGAGATGAAGATGAAGATGGTGTTTTAAACGTAAAAAGCCGTAAAAATTGACACCAAAAAAGACACAGGATTTTTTACGAATTTTTCAATTCTCTTGTCGACAAGTTGTTGAAAGACTTAGTGCTTTATGCAAAAATTTCACGCAAATCCTCCGTTTGATAGTTGAGAAACAGCGATTTATATGATTGGCACTTGTAGAATTTCTTTTTACAGGTTTTTTACAGGTTTGTTGTTCCCCAACATTCGCTGTCTTGTCTCATTCGCTGTCTTGTCTCATTCGCTGTCTTGTCTCCGTGCCGCTCGGTCGGCTCTTCGCCCGCTCTCCGTTTGTTGTAATCATGACCAATTTTTGTAACAATTCCTTCGTCAAATCTTCTCAGTCCGAATCCTCTTCTCCTGATATTTTACCCGTCCATTCCCGTTATTCAACCTACCGTCTGACCGAATTCTCCGAAGAATCAGTCCTTATCGTTCGAAACCTCTCCGAATCTAAGTCCACAAGCTCTCTGCAACGCGCCGAAGACGATTACCAGTCTGTCCTGGGCATCCTCGAATGTCTTGAAGTCGAAGTTAGGCCGTCCGAAGTCACCTGTTGCCGTATTGGGTCGCGCAGTCAACGCTCACGTCTGCTCAAAGTGCTCCTTCCTTTCCCCGAACACGTGCAAAACGCCATCCGGCGATCACCTCTGTTGAAATCGTCGCCTTTCAAAGGTGTTTTCGTCCGCCGTTCCCTCTCTGCAGAAGAACGTCTCTCTCTGAAAGAATCTATCCCCGAAGCCGAAGCAGTCGTCAGTGAGAAGAAAATTGAAGAAATTATTCCCTCTTGTGACCAATCGATCGCCTGTTCTGAAGTCGCCGAAGCTGATCTCCACGGAGATAGCGACGGCGAGCATTCCTCCGCTCCATCTGATGACTCACTGCTCGCCCCGACCGCGACGACCGCCGATGACGACAACAACGACCGTAATCTCGAAGAAAGCGACTCTGTGCTTCAATCCGAAGCTGCTGACACACTTCGGGATCACATCGAGAACTTTTCCGAACTCTGTCACAGTATCATTCCTCTTTGCGAAGATATGTTTGCTTTTTCAGAATCTGCCACCGATTTTCCCGAGAATCCGCTCGAATTTACCGAAACTCTTGAGAGCTTCATTCAATGTCTCATCATCACGAAGAAAGACATCCTTCAGGCCGCACATCAACTTTCGTCTGTCCTCAGCCCTCTCGGTCCTCCTACGATGAACAAAATTACACCGCCCAATTCCAAGAAAAAGAAGAAGAAACCCAAGCATTGATTGACCGTCATCCTTATTCCCGTTCCTCTGTGTGAGTCTCTCTCAATTCCCTGTTTTATTGTAACCGTTATCTACGTTTGATCCATATCTGTGTTTTCATAACCAATTGTCGTATCTTTCCGTTTGATCTATCTGTTTTTCCAATGTTTCCGTTCAATCAGCGAATCCACCCAATCGAATTCAATCTTTGAATCGAATTCGAACCCTACGCACCTTTATCGTTTTCCTATTTGAAATCCTACTTTTTATGTATTATGCAATACTGACTGTGCGTAAATCAAATTAAATTAAATTAAACTCTATAATAAAAGTGATCTGTTCAAACTGGATGAAAATGAGCAAAATTGAATGGACTCCTCATCACTGGTAGAACAAAATGGTAAAATGGATTTTTGAGAAATTGAAGCTGAAAAGAGAAATCATGCCTTCGCCAAAAAAAAGTCTCCGAAAGCAGACCATATTGGCTTTTCAACAAAAAAGAAAATTTTATGCTAATTGCGCATATCTAAAAAAAGAATTTCTGGAATCTAAATTTTAAATTCGAAAATTTGAAATAAAAATTAATTGAATTGATCGCTCAGTCGTCGGCATCAATTGGACCTTTTTTGTAATTTTATTAGGAGACTACATAAGTGATGAACGAGTTGGTTGCAAAAAATCTGAATATGGGTTTAAAATCAAGACAAATTTGTTCTAATCAAGATAAAAATGGCGTTTTCAACGTAAAATGCCAGAAGATAAGTTCAATAGCAAAAAAGCACATAATTCTTTACGAATTTTTCTCTTGTAGGCAAGTTGTTAAAAGGTTTGGTAGTTGGTAGAAACATTTATTTATACTTGTTGGCACTTGTGGAATTTCTTTTTATAAGCTGTGCGTTTGTTGTTGCCCAAATCTATAATAAAAGTTCTCTGTTCAAACTGAATGAAAATGAGCAAAATTGAAAAATAAACTCCTCATCACTTGTAGAACAAAATGGTAAAATGGACTTTTGAGAAATTGAAGCTGAGCAGAGAAATCATGCCTTCGCCAAAAAAAATCTCCGATAGCAGATCATTTTGGCCACAATTTGAATGCAATTTTTCTCCGCATAGGAGTTGTCAACAAAAAAGGAAATTTTATGTTAATTTCGTATACTTAAAAAACAAGGAATTTCTGGAATTGAAATTGACATTTGAAATTTAAAATTCGAAAATTCATTTGCACATTTTCCATAAACAGCACCGGAAATTGCAAATCTGCGAATACTCAACGCTCCCCACCTTAACCATTCACTTATATGAGAACCTATGTTTTATGAATTATGCAATTTTTACTGTGCGTAAAATCAAATTAAATTAAATTAAGTTCTTCACTGTAGGCAAAAATATTCTAATTAGGTCAGATAATTAAGTCTCGCTAACATGATGGTGTTTGATGGATAGAGATTCCAAAAATTCTGTGCTCTTCTATAATGTGCTACAAAGAATTGTAACGATTGAATAGTGAAATGCTTGAATACTCTGAAAAATGAAAGCATAAAGACATCTCTACCAAAAATTAGATTAAACGTTATGAATTTTATATATTCAGGTAAAAGGTTTGATAATTGTTCTAAAAGTATGTTGTTCCCTAATTTAATTTGAATGATTTGTTGTTAATTAAAAATTTAAAACAAGAACAACAAACCTATCGGCGAAATAGTTCAGCCCATCGACCCAATTTTGAATATATACAAAAATGTTTTGTCTTGAATTTTGCAGTTCAAAAAATTGCTTGAGAACAAACTTTAAAAACATCTATTCTTTTATATTAAATAATTCGTTGAATGTAAATTGAATAATTTTGTAAAGTCCATCGGCATATCGGAATAATGACCTCTTCAAAAAAAGCACAAAAAAATAAATTACAGATTGTAAATGAAATTTGTAAAAATTAATGTAAATGAGAAAACTGGAATTGTTGCCAAAAATTGCTGCAAAAACACATTTGATTGTTTACTTAATTTGCACACCATAAAGCAGGTTAAGAGTACCTTTGATCAGAACAGTGAAGCAAATTGCTTTAATTTTTCAATCTCTATCAAAAAACAAAATAGCACGGGAATGCAAACAAAAAACATGTTTGGTTGACATGTTTTTATTACTTTTTGAGAGCATTTTCATTATCACAATGACGTCGGACCTGGGAATTTGTGAAATTTCAAATTTCGAAAAAAAACGGATGCACTAAATAATACTTAACACTTTCTTTGTGAAGTCTCATGTTGCAAAGCAGCATTGTACGTTGAATATTTAAAAAATCTCCAAAAAAACTCTCAAAAATCGAAAAAAAAATTAAATGGATTTTTAAAATTTTGAAAACAGTGTATGGACTGCTGCATAGCTTGCAAAAACACATTTATTGTTTAATTAATGTAATTTCACCCATAAAGATAAAGAGCAAAAGCAGATAAAGAATGTTGCCGTTGATCAGAAGAGTGAACCAAATAGCCTCACATGACCAAAAGAAAGTTGCAAAAATTATACTAAATTACATCATTGGCATCACTTTTTTACAGCATTATCGCTCTCAAAAGGAGTTTGGAAACAAAAAAATAGTTTGAATCTTTGAAATGATAGATTCTTTCTGATCATTCATGACTCCCGCTGCTACACGACAGCAGTGTACGTTGAATAAGCGAAGCAACGCTCTCTTCACAAAAAAAACCTGAATTTAACGGCAAAAACACTAAAATCTCACATATTTGATTGTTCCACACCAACACGAATAATACAACAACGCACAAACACTCAAAAAGTAGACGACGAGTGATAATCCAGGCAGATCGAGTATATGTTGCCCGACATAGATGACCGAAAAACAGTCTGTTTTCGTTGTATTGTTGGCAGATCGTGGTAATCGTAATCAGTGGAATAGCGTTTATTGTATTGTGGTGAATTCCGGTTGTTGGACTGCTTTGACAAAAACGCGCTCCGGCTTGTTCCACTCGACTTGCGTCATCGGAGCGGGGTGCACCTCCCTCTGGAGTGCTGTCAAAGTCGCTTAATCCAGTCAATCACTTTCAACAAACCACTTAACCACAGCGCTATACTAGACGATTCATGTCTAGACAGGCGACCACAAGTCGCATGTCTGAAAGCAAACAAGCAATTTCCGGTCATTTGGATTTAAGCGAATTCGCGTTTCGGTCCGGTGAATGAGCTAAGCGGGACGATCGAAGTAAGCACGCCTCTCCACGATCGCAAATCGCTAATTTCGGTCATTCAGATGTGCATCAAAAAGAAAAAGCGTGCGAACACGTCGTCGTCGATTCTGCCGGCCTCTCCGGCGCTCCAACCGACCCAGCAGAGCCAATCGCCGAACAGGAGCCTCCGGTCGATCGCAAAGGCGAGCGGGAGCGCGAAGAAGAAGAGCGCGACGGAGAAAACGTGTCCGACGGCGCCGTCGAACGAGTTCGAGAAGCCGAAGGAGTCGAATTTGGAGAAAACGCAGAAGAGCGAGGCGAAGTGAGTTTGCGCGGCCGCGAGCGACCGAATTGCGCGGAAATTGCAGGAATCCGACGGCGACCGGCGGCGGCCACACGGAAGGAACGCAAACGCTGCCGACGGACGCGGCGAATCAGGCGCCGGCGACGAGCGGGGAGCTGATCGAGGCCGGCGCGCCGCCGCCGAAGGAGGACACCGACTCGGAGGACGACACGCTGCACGGCGTGGGGACGAAGATGCCGAGCTACGATCTGGATCCGTCGAGGAAGTCAAAGTCGAGAAATATGGATTGAGCGAGCGAGAGGATTGTGATTGACGAATACACGTTTTCTGTGCAGATTTGAAGGCGTTTGTGTTGGGTTTCTGGGTGAATTTGGCTTGATATGGATGTGATGAGGTATGGAAAGGATAATTTCTGGCGAATTTTCGTTCAGAAAAGTATTTGTGGTCATGATTTGATTGTATTTTCACCGGAATATGAGGATTCTTGCGTTCAGCCATGAGATTACCATTTTTGCAGCATATTTTGCGTGAATTTGGGTTTTTTGGAGCTGTTTAGATCGTGAAACTGATAGATTTTTTATTAAAAATTGAATTTCCGCAATTGTTCTTCGCGCATAAAAGTTTGCACTCCGAACGCGCTCTTCACGAACCTTGTGACAAAATATGATTTTTACTGGTGATATCGGCACTTTTCTCGTTTCAGAGTTGACTGCGTAGGCGAACTGCTGATCTCCAAATTTCTGGAATCTGCTGCGGTATTTATGTGGCTGTTTAATAGCATTGGCGTTCTGATTTTTTGGGATATTTTCAAGTGAAGCGCGGCAATTTTCATCTTTGTTTCGCTTCATCTCTGTGTATGACTGTCTTTCAATTTTCAGGCTCACCGTCATGAACACCCTGTTGGATCCAGCGCGGCGGATGGTTAAAGTGTTGATGTTCTGCGCTATTTTCTCGTTTTGTACGGTAAATTTGTTCTTTTTGTGCCTCCCTTCTTCATGGCTACCTTTAGATCTACATTCTGCCGACTTACAAGTGCAAAATAGTCGAAGAAATGCCAGAGTTTAATTTAAGCATCCACGGCGACTCATACTCGAAGCTTCCAGCGGAATACGTTGACAAGGTTTGTTGGTTTGGTGTGTGAGTTGTGTGAGAACCGAGTTTTGTTCCAGAAAGTCCCCGGCCTTCTTTTTCTCTACTTTCTGTTTACCTATCTCGTTTGGGCGTGTATTAGTGAGCAGCGCTTACACATTGAACAGCGTATTAATGAGGCTCGCAAATGGGGTTTGCTTGGCGCGATCCTCATCTTTGTCTGGGTGCTTACGGTAGGAATGCCGGCTTTTTGTTGTGGTTCGAATTATTACTTCAGATTTTGGGAATCGGAAAGATGTCCTCGCCGACGTCGTCACGCCCTCTGTTAAATTGCTTCACGTGGGGCTTCGATGTGGTCATGTCCGACTGTATGCCTGACATGCTTCGCTCGAAACTGGAAGGTTACTTCTACACGGATACAGATGTAAGCGAGCGGTTTTAATCTCTCGAAAGTGATCATGACATTTCAGATTGTATATAAGCGTTGCACTTTCTTCGCCAACCGACGTAATAACTTGATTTTGTTCGCTCTGTACTGTTATTTGTTCGCTGAGATGGCGTTCTACATCGTGGGCGCTCTTCGCCGTGCTATCCAGTCGACCTGTGGCGTTCGCACTGACGAGGAACCGACGAATATTTTTGATCATGATTTGATTGTATTTTCACCGGAAATATGAAGGTTCTCTGTTTAGATCGTGAAATTGATGGAATTTTGATTAAAAATTGAATTTGAGCTCGAATTATGGTTTCGGAGCAAATATCGTGTGGATTTGAATAGGGTTTGCATAGGAAAAGCACATTTCGGGTTAAATTTACTTTGTAGAATGTGGAGATTTCGTATTCTAGGTAGTACGAGTTCAGAAAATCCAACTCATGATCATCGAGTGGCGGAAATGAGCGTGAATTTGGTTGCGTGACGGTCAGAGATCATCAATTGGCAGAGATCTCGCGCTCATGTGCTTGTCTCCTCGAGTTAGATTGTATATAATGAAGAACGAACTAAACAGTTGGTTCCGCGAGCGAGCGAGCTGTGCGCGGACACAATTCGAAAAGGCTCGATTTTCGAATTTTCTCCGCAATTTGGACATTTTGTTGTGAAATGCTTGCTGCTGTAGTTTGCGATGTTTGATTTGAGTTCGTTTTCGTTTGTTTCTTGCTTTGCGACTGTCCTATTGTAGCGTTTGGCTCTGTTTTTTGTAGCTCAGCAGTTTTGCATAATTTGATCTGTTTTTGGTCAGTTGTCGGCTGACCATTCGCGCTCATTTGTCGTTCGCTAATATCTTGCTATCCATCTGCATCATTTCCAGTAGCAAAATGTCAGGAAGCGCTAACCTCAGCGAGACGTCGCGCCCCGGCGAAACCAACCAGACGGAGTTCTTGAGAACGAGTGAGTTGTACTTGAAATGACAGCTAAATACTATAGTGCATTATTTTAGATGAAACTCCAGTTTCCTTCAGAACACCGGCTCGAACTATGCGTGCAACTCCTGGATCTGTTCGCTCCGTCTCACGCCAAGAGCTCGCGTTGGAGATTCTCGACATGATGCCGAAATCAACCACGCCGTTCGCCAAGCGCCGCAACGACAGAAGCTTTCGAGATCGGTCGCAGCTGTTTTAGCCAAATTCGAGCCAGTACGTTTGCCGCGACTATAACAGTTATACCGTTCAACACCAGTCGCTCAAGCGCTTCCATACGGGACCTGTGCGCAAGTAAACCGAGATTTGTTTGCAACGTCATCAACGTGTGGAGCACATGTGCGCTCTCTCCATCTCTCTTCTCCCGATCTTGTTTTTTTACGACACTTTTTGTGAACTCAAGTTTTGTTTGTGTTGTCTGAATTCGCTCGCATTCAGTGGCTAAGTTAGGTTAGTAACGTCGAGTTCAGAATGCTTTTAGGTTTTGGCCAATTAGGCCATTACGGGCAATTAAAAGAACGCCCGCGTGTTGTGCATGAAACATGGAACCCGCATTGTTTCTATAATTAACAGTTACATCAGTTCACATTGTTGTTGTCGTTGATACCAACCGCCATTTTAAAGCTGTAAAGAAGAAGAATTAGTCATGCCGTTTTTTTAATCAAAAGGCCATTAATTAGAGTACTCTACTCGGAGGATCTCATTTGGTTCTACACGTAAAGCGGGCCCAGCGTCTCAAGAATAGAATGTTTTGACTTCATTGCAAAGCGAATTACTTTTAAATTCTCCTAGGAAAAAGAAGAATTTTTTATTGCAAAAAATGCAATAAAAAACGCCGGGACATATCTATCTAGCAATACAGTGTTCGTCAAATCATCGACTTAATGCCAATATTGCAGATATGCGTCTTGATGCTCTCGTGCTTTCTCGTGATTTTCAGCAATCAAATGTAATGGTTTTATTTCAGAAACCCACAAGTTGATGAGCGTTAATATCATCGCCAGTGCGTTAGGCGGATTCTTCGCAGCGTTTGCTGCAATCGCAATATTTGTATTCAAACTTTCCGACCTCAAAAGCGACGCAGCGCAGCGGAATGTCCAATTCAGATTTCTACAAAAGCAGTTTATCGTCCCCTATTTAATTGTTTTATTCGCGGAAAGCTTACAGGTACGCTACAATGATATCAAATTTGTGAAATCAATCTCTTCATACAGGCCCCGTACTTATACGTACTTTACCACAGCTATGGATTCCAGCCAACGCAAATTGGCGTTATCTACGTGATGGGACTCGTTTCCACGTCGATTTGCTCCCTGTACACATTGAGCTTACTCTCGAGATGCGGTCGTCGTCTGCTTTGTTTGGTCTGTGTGGCTACAGGCTCGATTGCTTGTTTGCTCAAGTTTTCCGACAGTTATCTGATTCTTCTGATTTCAAGAATTTTGGATGGATTCTGCTCAGCGTTGATCACGCTTCCCTTTCATCAATGGTACGATAAAGACATCCTAGAGACAATTCGCTCACTGTTCGCAATGCGTAGAGCTAACCGTAACGTTTAGGTACACTCACGAGCATTTGTTCACTTTTGATTTCCCACGTGAATGGGTCCTCTCCACATTTGGAGTCATCACAATCGCCTCGGGATTTCTCTCAATCGCTGCTGGATTTATCGCTGACGCATTGGAAGTAGGAACTGGAATCACGGCTTTTCCATTTTTCGGTAGCACCGTTCTCTTCCTGATTGGTGAGTTAAAAGATCACTATCAAATATAACTAGATCTTGTAGGTGGATTTTACATTGGAGGCACATGGAAAGAAAACAGACTACTTGCCGAGCTCAGAGAGCCGATGGCAACGGTTTGCCGTCGAGCGCTTGCAGTCTACAAAAATAACCCGGTCGCTTTGGTGCTGACTGTTATTCACTGCTTCTTTGAGGCAACAATCGTGATGTTTGTGTTTGTCTGGACGCCACTGTTCTTGCATTGCAGGCATTTCTCATCGAACCGACTAAGGTACCACTGCTATTTTTATTAGCGTTTTTGAATTCCAAAAATCGATTTTTGAAACGTTTTATTACTTATTACATATTAAAGATTAGGATAGTTTAATTGCTTAATTGCTAAGACAAAAATCGCCATTTTAGGCTGATATTTTGAACAAAGCGTTGTCCATCAAATTGCGCTTAATAAGACCAATGCGTCATTGATTTTAGGTAAAAGACAGAACTCAGAATTTATACCAACGAAATGAAAAGATGCTGCTGTTATGTAAAATGAACTCACAGACAAGTATTTCTGAAGCAGCCTAGATCTATTCGTTTTCGGCCGCAAAATGTGTTGTTCAAAACAGCTTTTGACATGTAGGATTCTGTCATTTACTGTTGCATTTTGCAGCTGTATTTTGCGACAAAGCAAATCGTTTGGAATATTAAGAAACTATGCCAACGTTTAGTTCTAATTTCTGATTATCGTACATAAAATCATCAACCGACTTCTTTATAACAGCGCTATGCTAATGGCGGGTGCTATGCTCAATATAGGGTGCCATTTTAAACAATACTCATATTTTTCATTTCAGATATGGCGCAGTATATGCAACATTCATGGGCGCAACACTATTTGGAACGGTCATCTATCGAATACTTGCACGGAGAATATCGACTTCCAACATGCTCATCATCGCAACAGCAACCGCATTTGTATCAACGTTCGTCGGTGTTCAAACGATTCCGTATGATGCTAGTCAATGGACTCTCGGTGATCTATTGCAACTGCTGTTTGCCTTCTGTGTGTACGAAACATCCATTGGCATTTACCTTCCGATCATGAATCAACTGCAGGTAACGCTACTTTTATTTTGGGATCAATTCAAACCGATCTAACAATTCAGAGTGAAATATTCCCCGCTGAGAGAAGAACGGCTCTACTATCTCTCATCCGCATACCCATGAGCATCGTCGCTTCGTGCGGAATTCTTTTGTTCAACTCTACAGCCGCCTACGGAGAATTACATCTTCTGAAAGCAATGTGCGTTTTGTCAGCTGGCGCTCTGATTCTTGCAATTCTCCTTCATGCTGTGCTACAGCGAAGAGGCACTCGTCGTGGAGATCCAGACCTAATGGTTCTCTCCGTTGGACCGAACGAGCAAATCTAGTCATATGGGTCTGTGTTATGCAAGATACAGTTGTGAAATTTATTTTTTTCAAAAGCACACCAATGCTTTGATGAAGGCGTTTTCAAACGGGTGAAAACTTATTGGGATATCATGAATATTCGTGGAGTCTTAAATAAAACCGATAAAAGATGATGTAAACATTCAACATGTGCAGTTGAATCATTTAAAAGCGCTCATTCATGTTCGGAAAGCAACTTGATGGCGGTTAAAAGTCAGCTCATTCATGTGTGGAATCCATCCATCGCGTGTTTTGATTCACAAAAACACGATAAGAAAAACGAAACTTTGGCTTTCTGTGAGACTTTTGGGGAAATTCAAGATGACACAAGCATAGAATGATCTAACGACAGAAACAGAAAAAATCAATCAAAGCCAGGTTTGACTTTTCTAGACTTGCTCTATCTGTTTCTCTTGTTGTTGGGCGACAAGTGCCATTCGGGCAACAAACGTCAGCTTAAGTATCAAGTCCAGCCTCGTTTTCTTAACAATTCTTCGATGGGAGGAATTTAATATACCTTTTCGCTTGTGAAATGCTGAAATTTGCATTGCATTTTCTCACATTTCAACACGCTTTTTATCAAGTTTTCCAACGATTCCAACTTTCGCTAATAAGCAAGTACCTGGCTGACAGCTTTCTCAGTTATCAATCTGCGCAGCAGGCGCAGCCTAGCCCACAGCAGGCTGTAACGCGCCCATCAGGCTTCCATAGTACCTTAGCTTTGGCAAGAATGCAGCTTAGGTGCGGTGCCGTACAGGGCTTCCTCCTAGCAGTATAGGCGTTATCCTATTCCCTAGTTTCCTTATATGTGATTGAACTATATGAAATCCGTCCGCTCTCAGAAGAATCCCTCTAAATTTAGTTGAAATGACATCAGTACTACATCTGATTAGAAGCCCTGTTTATAGTACTAAGGACTTTTTTGCTCCTTACACTTGTGGAATGACAAATTCTTCAAGTCGTACTAGACTGTAGGGTTGCTATGTAAGCGCACGTCAAAATACGTCCTGCACATTTGTAAGTTCTGGCCGATGTGTTAAAATTAAGCAACTGTATTCCACACACACATGAGGAAGATTATACACACGAGATGATGTCTGTCTGTTTTACAAATGGAACATGGTTATTATATTGATACGCTTCAAGTTCTTCGCTTTTTCTGTCCCCTCATGAGCTTGCTTTAGCCGAATCGAACGTACGAGCTCTTGCGCTTTTGCTCGACCGGTTGAAGCGAGCGTCCGAAGCGAACAAATGCCGACTTTCGCTTTTCCATTGCCTGGAATGAGTTTGCATGAACAGACTGAGAATAGTGAAGATACTCACCTGCTCCAGATCTGAGACCGCTCGTTTTCCGAACCGTACGAACGCCGACTTGCGTTTTCCCATAACGAGCGGCTCGCTGCCGTCGGGAGCTGCATCCTCTCCGAAGAGGAACGACAGTTCCGTCAGCGCTTGTTCGAGGGTGCCGTGCAGATGGCACAAGCTCATCTGGCTGTAGCGCTGACAGAATTCGTCAACAACGGCCGCATTACCAGCTACAGCTCCATCGTCAGCACGTGAGAGGGCAACGAAGATGGCAAATACAAAGATGGCCCACATGCTCTCACCTGAATTTAAAGTAAAGCTATCCCATAAGGGAGTGTGTGTGACACGAACACTGCTTTTTGAGCGCACGCAAGGTCTCGTCGTATTGGCCTAGAGCCCAGAGTGAACTATGGTGAAACCACCTCCCAATCCCATTAGCCAGGATCGGAGTGTGACTAAACACAGCTACCAACTTTGAGCGAATCTCTTATACCGACAGCAGGGGGCGGTGTGAGGATGGAAAAAGTGGCGTCACGCACGGTCCTTATGGCGACTTCCGATGCGCTAATGGATATCTTCTCCTGGGACGCCGGAAACACGGGATGAAAACGGTCTCATGACCGGACGCGTCTCAGACGTCTTTTTCCGCTTTTTTCACTTAGCGCATCAACACCGAGAACACTGAAAACCGTCGTCGGTCCTACGGTTTATTGAATTCCAAGAGGATACTAAACGGATAAGCAAAGCCGACTAGACCTATCGTGTACGGCAGAGAGCAAAATGGTAAACACACATCGCGACCGCAACCTCTTGTGCATAATCGCCTCGAAACGCGCTTCCTTAAAACGCCGCCGGCGTTTTTTCATAATGATTTTTTGTGTACAATGTAATAAATATTCCAAATTACGATATTACTGGTTTTTCATCACATTATGTCAAACTGACTTATTGGTTCTGCATGCGCGGACAAGGTCGTTACCGTATTTTGTCCAAATATTGGCCCTTAGTCCAAACAATTTGTCATTAATTTCGACAAAAGAATTGGCAGCATGATTTATTCTTTAGGTTCAAACAGAAGGCGTTTCATTTGAATCGAACAGTTGTACATAAAGGAACGCTGCCGACTAGGGAAAAGTGGAAAGCAGGATCAGAAAGTTGTTTTAAAGTTCCATTCTGCTCTACAGACTTGTTGTGCTCACCGTTCTCATAAATAATGGACAATTCAGTTCAATAAACTAGTTAACAACTCGCAAATCAACCGCTGACTAATCTACAATTACGTCGAATCAATATGATAGCTTCAATATAGCTGATCCGCTCACAAATCCGCTAGAACAGTCGCTGAACTGTCTAGCCCAACGTTGAATAGTGTTCATTGATAAAAGCTTTCCAACTGTACCAACTCTGTGAAACGTTCATCAAAATTTCAATTTGCTAAAACAGTTTTCCCTTCTCAATTCAGTCAAGTTGACGCGGCAATCGATGTGACTATGAAATTTTTATGAAAGACAGGAAGATACGGCTAGCCACTCAATAAAACATGACCTAAAAGAGACGACACCACCAGGATTTGTGCTCTTTTTTTAGCCAACGTTTATGCGTGCAAATCTTTTAAATGTTTCATGAGTTCGCTTATTATAATACACTTTTTTGAGAAAAAACTGTTTTGCACTTTTGCCGGTTAGTCGAGCAGAAAATTGGTTTTAAACTCGTGAATGGCGTGAATTTTAGAATAGCAAACAAAACATCCATCCAACTCACACGAATGGTGCGGCCAGCTTTGCTTTTTTTACGGGGTTCCGTTTCTCTTCTCTATAGACTTCATCAGTTGGTCGAGCCAGCCACTACTTTGACAACATTTACCTTAAAACACCGATACGCAATATAATACCTGCTTCTTCGTCTTTTCAACTTTCAAACGCTTTTTAACCACCTGAGAACAAAAAAAATTCCTAGAAACGCGGCAATTACGGAAATTCGTAAAGGTATATGTAAGGTAATTTCACTAGATCAGCCTATGTGATCTGCTGTCGACCCTAACGGGCGTAGCAAAAAGACGCCAAACTCAAACTAAAGAAGTTGTTAGAGCGCTTGTTGTCAAAATTCGACCAAAATCACTGACACTCATGTTGTGTTGTAAAAGTCAAAGAAAGCCTGGGATAAGGAAGTTCCAAGTGCTTCAATGCGTATGAGATGAATAGGAAAAGAACTTTTGATTGTCTTCAAACGGAAATGAAGTTGTCTTAGCTCTCTGCCGTTCTCAGGATCAACAAAATTCTTGCCTAGGCCGGCTTCTGTATCATAAATCATCGATTCTGGCTAAACATCCGCCCGACTAAATGTTAATGCACTATGCGTTGGACAGGAAATGATAACATGAAACGTAGGATTACATCGTTCGTAAACACGCGTTTGATTGGCTAAAAAAAGAGTAGAGTGGTTTTGAGGGAAAGCGCTAAATTTGATTCATTCTTCAGCAAACGTAAGTCGTCTTTATTGAGCTCATCAAAAGCGTTGTACCAAGTTTCGGAAACAACTTTGAAACAACTTCTCAAGATAACTATGAGAAAAAGTCAGAGGTGCAATCTCCGTTTGGAAGCCGAATCTCCCGTCCCAAGTATGGACCGTCATTGACCGTGCCGAGATCAAAGCGAAATTTCAAGTCCAACTCCATTTTTCCGGCCGTGTCAAAGTCAATGCGGATCAGATGCACTTCGCTGCCTTTCCTGCAATTCAGCAATCAAAATTGATATAAAAGAACGATTCAAACCGGAACAGTTCAGGATAATACTGTTTATCCCACGTGCGATGTGTGGAATTCGTGAAATAGAGTCGTCTGCCGTCCAAACTCAGTTGTAAGAAAGAAGGACCTCCGCGCACTGGCGGCTAAAACAATGCATAGATGATGCTGTAATGATTCGACTTACTGGCTGCGCAAATGTTGCTCCTGTCCGGGGCACGCCGCCTACTTTAATCTGAAACGAGTTGTGAAATCGTCAATTGCATTGACTACAATGGGTTTGTCAAGAGGATGCAAAACTGCCGGTGCAGCGCTCTTAAAAATGAGCTTCCTTGAGAGAATAAGCCATAGAAAAGGGCTTCAAAACACCCAAAGAACAGTGACCATCGTTATCAGTTGGACCAATTTGAGCCACCATGAAAAGAATACGCAAACGTTCAGATTTCAGCTGAATAATTTAAACTTACGATACCTTTGAAACTATAGTAGCGCGAAAAGGATCGGAAATGTCAAACTGCGTGATGCACCCCTCTAACCATGTCGACGCAAATAAGAAATTATCATCCATTGAAATTAGAATATCGGCAACCCAAGCAGGCACCGTTTCCTCATTTGAAAGCACCTTCGGATACGAATGAACAAGGTCCGCTTTGTAGATATCGCAGCTCTGGAAGTGTGCACGCTAGCGGAAAACCAATACGACTGACAAAAACATACGGTACTGTAATGAATGTGAAAAATCGATGAGCCTAAGGCAGACGACGCAAACAGGTGGTTGCACTCTGGATTGTGCAAAGTTCGTATGCATGTTGTCATTACTCCCGCGTTTTTCAGCTCAATTCGCTGTAAAAACTCCAAAGGAACCATGCTCCACACGTTGATTCCTGTGCCGATCGAGTCTAAATCTGCTACATAAACGCAAGTAGAGCACAGCAGTCAAGAGGAGGCTAACTGAACTGTTACCAACTTAAGCCGTCGCAATCTGTAGAGTTTTGCTTTTCGCACATTTTCGGATTGCCCCACTCGGTGGTGAACATTCGATTGTGCCGCGGCTGTATTGTCATATGTCCTCCAAACGAGCTCAGTCCGGCCTTCTCTTCGCGGTATTCAAGCATGGAAAAGTTTTTTCGGTCTATTTGGATTGTGCTTCCTTTTGAATGACCTGACTTATCGCCCAGAGTGGTAATAAGCAGTGGTGTTCCGCGGCCGGGATGGCTGCATACGGCAAATGGAGCTCCAAGATCGTAGTTAGCCAGTTGTTCTTTTTCGATAGTCTAAATTCAAAACTTGTTTAATGCGATAATCAGTCTGAATACTGCGCTTCTATGTTACGTAGGTGATGGTAATTAAAAGGATCCTGAACACCTGGATCAAACACCAATGTAAGAGTTTTATTTGGGGGTTTAATCTCCATATGTTTCGCATGCCTCAGCAACTAAAGGATTTTAATTCCCAAAGGAATACTGAAACAAATTTAAACAAATGGAACGTCCGGTTAACGTTACAATGAATACTTTGCAATGTTTCGGTGGCAGAATAAACTTGTTTGTCACTTTAATAAAATTGACTGATCTTTGGTAACCCCGCAATGAACATTTTCACGTCAAATGACAAAGAACAAATCATTCTGTCAAATCAATCAAGCTACAAATTGTTTATCTTGAAGCTATAGCTAACAGAACGCACTAAAGGTGTAGTTTATCTTTTAAAGTCAAAATTTGGACATTCCCAGAACTAATACGAAATGCTCAATCTGATTTCTACGTCGTGCGCATTAAAACAGAAAGATTTACCTTTACAACTTTCATTGCCATGTTATCCGCGAATTCAATTATGTAAATTCTCGAGCTTCCCAAACATGGAACAACTAAATACGGCCGGCAAGTGCTTAGAATTTCGTCTGCGTTGGCCGCGGTTCTCGCCCAGCCGGTTCGGGTGATTTCATCGCCGCACGACGGAAGCGATAGTTCAGAAGCTACCTGTAAGACGATTGGTTAGTTGTTGTAAAATACTAATCGGCATGTTGTTCGTAAGACGATTAACGCACCGAACAGTAGAGTGGGCTTTGGGGTTCAATGTCCACAACGATGAGCTTATCCGGCGAATCGGCTTTTGTGCTGGGACACACGATAATAATGAACTTCTCTCTTACGCGGAGTTGCTGCAAGTCATGATTAGGTTACAAAAAATTACGAGAAAAAGCCTACATTTTTCAGCTCCTTGTGAGACAGTTTAATGTCCACTGGCGTATTAGCCAACATGTTGATGTCGGACTCACGTTTGTTCAGTTTCGGTTCATTATAGCCGGTCACTTGAAGAGTCGCTTTCTTTGTCTAAACAAACAGGCACCTTAATCAAACGACAAAAGAACCAAGCTTTACCATACAGACACCCATCTGACTAATAATGCAGGTGAATTCAGCGGAGTCAATCACAGCCGAGGACATACACACAAGCTTTGTGTTTGCTGGCGGCGCCGCTTGAGCGAAGAAGGATCATCCGTTGATTAGAAGGCTTCTAAACTCGTTAATGCGCTAAGCGCTTGTGAGAACGGACGCTGTGCGTTGCTTAGACAATATCAATCAATGAATCCCTATATCGCCATTACTTACTTATAATTAAACGGACAACCGAATTAGTCAATTTTTGGCTTTAAACTTTTACAAAAATTGCAATTCTCGTTTAATGAGTTTTTACATGAGTTTTTAATTGCACAAAAAAAATGTAGAAAACTGGACGTCAATCCTTTTGTGACCTTTATGATTTAAAACTCCTAACATCTTCTTAATCTTTTCAACACAGTCCCCACTATAGACTGTTACAAACGCACACTGATTGACACAAGCGGTCTTATGCAAGAAAGGTTATAGATGTGAATGTTTTGAATGTGAGTGTTTTGATTAGACATTCCGAAGTTCATCTAGGACCGGAGAACAGAAATGTTCCGTTGCTGAATCAAAAACGTTATGTTTTAACGGTTTCAGTAACTTAAGAACTAAAATAGGGCGACAACAAAGCTACAAATTAGCATAAGGAACAAATTTAGCTGGAAACATATTCACGAACTGAATATAGACTGTCTGAACCGATTTTATTCGTCTCGAGAACTTTACTAACGACCAGAAAAGATGTTTGTTAGTGATAATACAATTAGGCGCTCAACTGCAGGGAGGCTGTTTGTACGGGCTGAAAGCTGTTTGGATGAGTCAAATCTGTCCAAGGAACTTAACATGAGATCGGTTAGCCTCCGAGTTTTGTTCACCCTGTACACAAATGGCAATGTTGCATTTTTTGCATTTTGACGCAACACTCACAGGAAAGAGCAGAATTTTAATTCACGTAAAAGATGTGAAGCGTAAACCTTATGAGTTCATTATTCAGGTAGAACATAGTCGGTCTATTGCAACAGCGCTCTGTTCTTTGAAACAAAGTTGATCGATGCCTGTGAACTCTTGAAACGCTATGATCGGTTCATCGCACTTGAGCGAAGCTTTTCCGTTTGAATGCTTTGCAAACTTTGAATTAAATGCAATTAAATGTTTAAAGCATAACAAATCCCTTCCAGTTTTGTCTTTTTTCCAATGTCCTTTACATGCAAGTTCTATTCTACTCCAAATGAACAAGTTTTTTTTTAACGTTTGACAGTCACGCGATCACAAACACCTCGTTTTTTTGCGTTCTTTTCTCCGTCAAATTTTTTTATTGTACAAAGGTGTATTCCAGTGACATAGAATGAGGTAATCGTCGCTCCAAGCGTCACACATTTCGTGAAATCCGATGTCACGATGGAGAAATGCATGAAAAATTGAAAAAGATACCAATAATTTTTAACTATGCCAAATTTTTATGGAATGATGCGTCACTGGAATTTGATGCGCGTAAAATATTTGTGATTTGCGGATCGTGAAGCTAATCGGAATTAAATTAACGATATAATTTTTGAAAAATTCGAGAATTTTTGTGCTGGGTGACAAACAGCGTTATAATTTCAAAAACGCCATTTATTCCATTGGTTTTCAAGAAATTGGCTTCAACTTTTGTCAAATTTAAACTTTTACCAAATTTTTCAAAATGTTTACTGGAAAAAATTTGAAAAATTCGTTTTTTTGTATTAACTTCACTGAAATACGCTTCCTAATTAGCGGGTTACGGTGTAACCCATCGCAACAATAATTCGGCGAGCAATGTAAGACTGAACTCTTTTTGAAACAGTTAATTGATCACTTGTTTTTGAAATTTACAATGACGGAGCGAACATGAATCGCTCCATGGTGCAAACGCTACACCTGAAATTAGAGCTTAATGAGAACTTTTCCTGCAAGAAAAATATTCCGCTGGACAAATGTTTTCGTTTCCAATCCTGACTGAATGTTGTGCAGCTCCGAATTCAAATGGTTTGAAAAAAAATTCCTACAGAAGGAGCGATAAACAGCAGCATAACTCGATGTTTACGTCTGTGATCGTGATTTGTTTATCGTTTCCGCACCCAAAACGCATTTTTACGATCGCACGATCTGCAAAAGGCGTTCGGAGGAAGAAAGAGGAGCGCGCGGAAGCGATCCGTCCATGTTCCCGCGTTTTCCTCAGCGCAGCTGGTGGTGCCAGCTGGGTATGCACTTGATTCAGTCGTCAATTGTTATCATTACCTCCGCCTCGTGATATCATCCAAGCGTTAACTGTACATGTCCTCAATGACCTTTTTTCCTTGCTGTAGGTCTTAATTACTACAATCACTCGCCGCGCTTGTTCGCCATCGCCTGGCCTCAACTGATACCTGGAAGTAGCAGGCGACAGCGCGTACGTTTGGCGCACCGACGCAACTACACGCCCCTCTAAACTTCGTTGCGTGTGCAATGAAAGAAACTCTGAAAATGTAAGGACGGCGGTAGCAGCGCTAATCACTCTTCATTCAGCCATTCCGGTTCCGAGTCGAGGTGTCGAGCGGTTTCCATCCGCCGGCCCTCTCGTCCGGTATCCTCTTCCCTCCCTTCACCGTGATCATTACCGTAGGCAGTTGCGAAATTCCACTCGCCAAGGCAAAGCTGCCTTGCTGGGTTAGAAAGCTGTGGCTTGTTATGATCGGAATGCATTTGCAAAGGAACAACGTGATCCGGAATTTATTCCTGAGTCACTCGATCATGCGCTCCGGAAGCTCAAACCGATTTCTGAACAGGACAGTGTTGTGCAAAACAAACGCGCATTGTATTTGGCGTTCAGTAGGCTCACAGTGTTGAGAGTAATCGATTGCATTTGCAGGTAATTTTCAGATCGTTGTTTTGAGCAAAGAATGTCCGAACTCCCAAGAGGAATGATGCCATCAATCCGTGAGTCTTCGATCGAATACGGTAATTTTGACTGTTTTTTTTTAACTAAAAACCTGTTTGTCAAAATCAAAGAAATGGAAGGAATGCTGGCACAAACGCATTTTCCTATTTTTCGCAATCGAAACCAATAATACAACATTTGTTAGCAACAGATTTTGTTATCAATCCTCTGATGACGCTATTTTCATACCAAAGAATAGGAGAAACACATTTCGCAATTGAAGAGAATCCTACTTGAGAATTGAGATGACAGGGAATTACCGTAATCGTTTTGTCAAACAGAAAATTGCATTTCAATGGCAAACAAAGTGTTCCTCTCACATGTCATATTACCGTATCGCCGGAATGTCTAACCCCGTGTTTCTCCATAGCCGAAATAGTTGAAATTCCACATTCCCGAACGTGTTCACCCCATAACGCCCATAAGCGCGAGCGACCCCTGTGAAAACCGCAAAATTCTAGAATCTTTCGCAATCGACAAAGGTTAACGTTTAACATTTGTCTTAGCCTTAAAGATTGACTAACTGATCATCTTTAATGTTGTCTGAACGTTATGAAATGTCGACTTCCGGACAACTGTACTTTCGTCCCGTGAGAGTGCATTCAACTTTTATATCAAACTTCCGGCACTACAAAAATGCCATTCCCTGCAAATATCGTTTCCATTCGTTTACTTTTATCAAGCGCGAGGCATAACGAAGAATTAATTCCGCAAAGAGGTGGTCCATTCGTTGCTCTAACGCCTGCAAACGAGCGTGTTTTGTAGTGGAGCGCGTGTACAAGTCAATTCGAGTTGAGAAAAGTCACATTCGAACACAAACGTTCGCTTTTGTAGTCGCTAATGACGAGCGAGGGCAAAATTGATAGTTCCTTCAATAAATGGCATACAATTCAACGTTGACGTCAAAGGTGGCATTCAGATGTACTTTGGGTCTCTCGGGATGCTGCAGAAGTGGAGGTTCTAAAGGAGGCGATCAAAGTTACAATGTTTTCAGGATCACAGGTTACTCTGGCTGTCGATCAGCTGCACGAAATACTCATGGGTGCGCAGAGTGACGACGGTAAGTTCTAATTATCTCTTAATTGAGCATTGTGTTGCATTTCAGAAATTTCAGTCCAAGTGTCCGACATGATCACTGCAACGTTGTCGCGTTCCGGACGTCGGAGCACGGATGAAGAACAGCCCATCATCACAATGCGCCGAATCTCGACTGAGCCGGATCTTCAGAATCCCGCGGAAATCGAAGAAATGCTCGGTGAGACTAAAGCAGCTTCTGTGTGCCAATTACGGTGGTTTAGAAATTGTCTATGTGCGTCAGCGGTCGCTACAAGATCAGCAGCGAGAGGAAGAGGAGGAGGAAGAGCAACAGGATGAGGGTACGCGAACCATGAAATTACTCACGTTTTTTTGTTTTCCATTGTTCTAGAAGAACTGCTGCTTCCAGCTGAAATAGAAGCTGCTGTTGTTCCTGCCATCCCGGCTCTTTTGCCTGCTGCTGACGGCTTCCGACTTGGTGAGAATTATTTTCGAAAATTTCACATTTTTGTTTGTTTTCACATACTAATTGCTTCATTACTAGTTGACCGCATCGACAGTCTCCTAATCGCCCGTCACCAGCAGAGTTCAATCGACCTCGTACAGTTCATCGAACGGTGCCAGGAAGCCGAAAGAGTTCTGATTCTAAACTGCACCCTAAACGGCATTGTCCACATTCCTTTGGAGCTAACGAGCGGTTTACAGTTGTTTCAGTCTATTTCACTAACCGGCAATTTTAGAGGGCGATGCAAACTACCTTCACAAAACGTATCATCTGCGTTTGACCGATCCCATTGATGGATTCTGTGGCGCCCTGCGCTTGATGAGCAACTGCTTTAAACCGATCGAGAAGAAAGTCATTCTAGAGCCAGTTACTCCGGATCGCGTTCATGCAATTCGTCAGTTGCACAGGAAAAACTCGAAGCACGATTTTTCACATGAATTCTACAACAACATACGTGACACCTGCATGAAGGAGCCGGGCAAGTTCCGCATTGCCACATGCGACAACATGGTCGTTGGAGTGATCGTGCTCACCACCGATGAAGCGGCTCATCCTCGCGTGCTCTACATTATGTCCTTTGTGGTTGCACAGAGATTCCAGAGGTGAAATTTGCGGAATTGTTGTTTAAGCAATCACCTTGCAACTTTAGACGAGGAGTTGGAAGTCTACTGATGCGCTTCGCATTGAATAATGCGATGCACGGAGGAGTGTTTGAACGCATTCGTGTCCACACGGAGGCAAACAACTTTCCCGCAGTCTGCTTCTACACTCAACACCAGTTTGATGTCATTGAAACTCTTCCCAATTATTACTTTGCGGACAGACAGGATGGTCTGTTGATGGAACGACAGTTTCGATCATCATCAGTTCATGACTCATCTCGACCGGCTTCCGGTAAGATTGTTAAAGCGTCGTTTTTTGCCATTCGTGGTAACAGTTCCAGACACAGCGACGCTGTTATTGTAGCCACGACTGCGTTCTGGTGCACGCCCTCAGTTTTATGCGCCGCAAGTACGCATTTATGTGCATGCCCGAGCTCCGTCATCTCTTCTCGTAATTTCTGGGTATCAATATTTCGTTTTTCATGTTTGGGTCTGTTTTGCTACCAATGTTTGCAACTGTCTGTTTGTACACTGCTGTTAACTTGACTGTATGTTGTTCTGTTGTTGAAGTCCAGTTTTCTTTTTTTGTAAGTTTGAGATCCAACGTTTTTCATTCCGCCCGTAATCATAACTCATTGTAACTCATTCATAATCGACGCTTGTTTCATCTTCTCACTAATTGTTACCGTTATCTTTGTTTCAATTTCTTTTCATTTTCAATTTCTTTTTCAATTTCTACTTTCTAATAATTTTGCTCGCAATTGTCGTAATCTATTTGTTCAATTCGTTCAATTCCCCTTGTCAATCGTCACCTCAAAAAAGAATAAAATGGTTGCAAAACCAAATTACTGTGTGGCGAGTAAAAATGGCGCCAGGACAACTTGCGCCAGAAAACTTCGTGTCAACTGGAGGTAGTCAAGCGCAGCCTAAGGCAGTTACGACATGTTAGCCAAGAACGAAACTAATTCTTGGCGTCAAGTTGCCCGGCGCCACGTTTGTCCTGGCGGCCCAGTCGGCGGCTTTCGAAACAATACCACATAGCACTGTACTTTCGCTGCATTTCTTGACGTTCAGGAATCAACAGCAGCCGCTTGTATCAAACAAACGTCTCTTTCGGTCACTTTCTATTCGCTCAGATAATTCAAACATTTATCAGAAGTTTAAGAGAACAACAATTGCAAGAATATAGTGGCGTTAAAAGATCTAAACGTGACAAATGTCCGTTTTCTTCTCAGGTTGCTTATGAAACGCCTGCGGAGTTCCAACCCAATTCTTCAGTTTGATTGTAACGCACATTCCCACTGCGACCAATACGAAGACGGCCAGAATTGTACCGGCACCAAAATACCACGAATCCGTCTTTTCTGAAGACGTTTTCATGTATTTCAAATCAATATGACCAAAGGTGAACATTTCTTGATACATTGCAACCAACTTTTTATGAGCTCCAGGTTTTTCCATAAAGTCCAAATATTCAGGTTTAACTGCAATTGTGTGCTTCTTTAAATTGTCGACATAAGCTCGAGTAATCTCAGTTTCAAGTTCTGGAAAAGCAACCGCTTCTTTGAGGAGCTCTTTCAGCATAACTCCGTTGACGTCGTATTTGTCCAACTCTTGTAGATTGTAGGTGGATAACTTTTTATTATTTTCATTGAATAAAAACCCGAAAGCTAATAAGGACAGCATGATAGGTCGCCCTATTTTGTTTTGATTGTCCTTCTGGATTGCAATGTGGACGTTTGACAAAATTTCGCAACGTGAAACGTAGCTTTGTTGTCGCTATAAAAGAAAATGAATATATTGATTATTGGTAGGTAGTTTACCTGAATTTGACTAGAAGCAACTGTTCCGGAGCTATGCAGAGTGGAGTTCATCATCACCAGGTACTCACCAAAAAACAGATAAATCATTTTCCACTCGACAGCTTCGATTTCATCGCGTGTGGCATTACGTTTTTTCATTTCCAGCACTTTGTTAGCAATTTCTGCGACATCATTGAAGTATCCAAGTCCCCACTCAGTAAAGTATTCTTCTGCGCTGCTAATGTCGGCATTGAGGTCAGACGGGAGAGAGTTGCGCGGCAAAGCACATACGAATACCATCTCGACGTAGTTGTGCGCATCACTACAACTGCTTCCCATAGTGCAATGGAGAGGTTCTTCTCCACATTCCGCTTTTGCAGCTTGTAACCATTGTTTACGAGAAAGGCATTCCGAATCACCGGAAACACGTAGATGATCTGACCAAAGGTGCTTAGGATAGTTGCGTTGCTTTAGTGGAATGTACGCTAAACATTGATGGTGAAGTAGCATGGAAGGGACAAAATCAATTACCTTGACACTCGAACTTTCTCATTACAGTAGTTACTGTAGTATTCTGAGCCATGCCGCTTTCCGTTAAGGTATAGGTTTCACTCAAGTTGCTCACGTGTGAAATATAGTCGAACTGAGAGCGACAATAACCTAAAACCTCTTTGGGAGTGCAAGCTCCAGCCGTGGATTCATTGCGCTCAGTAATCGCAAATTCGCCTTTGCTTTGCTTTGCCCAGCGCACGCGTGAACTCGAAGGTGGTTCACCAGTTACACCACATGCAACAAATGCTGGGCTTTCAACGCGCGCAGAGCTGAAACAACAGCAAAAGGACCATAGCAAAAAGAATAAGTGTTTGGCGTAAATCATCATTTGACGATGTTGGCCACGAAATTGCGCTTATATATAAAAACTGAAAATCAGTTGCGATGCTGCATCATTAGAATGAATGACAAATGAATGACACACAAATTCACTGTTCCGAACCCTGGCATCGTTTTTTCTGGACGCATTAACACATTGTGTTTTCCACGGCATCGTTTTTACAATCACGGATGACGGGATTCGTGTGAACTCACAGATGCCCGCTAAGATCACACTCATCCGCAAAGAGGAACAAGCGCTAGCAAACTTCGGTGACAACTTGGGGCCAAACAATCTAAGTACGTAGTACAAAGACTAGCTAATTTTATGACCCTGCTTTTAACCCTGACTATATCATTTTAAACACACGACAGCTCCTAGGACTAAGCCTGCGCTTAGAACGAATCCTGCCGAAGTACAAAGCCCTTAAATTGTTCGGCGCCAAGTCGTCCAGCGCCAAGTTGTCCTGGCGCCCGTTCGGCGGTGCCAAATTGTCCTCTTTTCGAAACAATGCCACATAGCACTGTACTATTGCTAGACAGAATCCTTCACCGTGCAAGCTGCTTCCACCGTCGCGCGATTTTTGTGGTCCAAAAAACATAACAAGATTTACTTTAGCCAGAGAGATTTTTTCTGAATTTTTCGTATTCGTACAGTGAGACATGCTCCATCCATGCCAGACGATTGGTGTTTATGTGAAAGTCTATCGTTCCCTCTCTGTGTAATGCTTCATAAAAAAACATGTTCGTCGTGCAGGTAGTGTAGACATTTTATTTTTCGTTCCTTCTCTTCACCGCTGACAGCCGACCGACATTTCAAATGCGTGTTTCCTAGAAAAAACGCCCACTTCAACAAAACAACGCACAATTATTAAAGTTTAATTGACTCAAATATTCACTCAACAATATGTTTTGTGTTCTGTCGCTCACTAACCGGAAGACCGACACGTGTTCGTCGTCTGTTGTTTTTTTTCCTTCGGAGAAACGTCAGCATTTTGTGGCATCTTTACAAAAATTTCCGGGTTGAAGCTAAGCAAATCAGCCGCGCTGGCGCCTCCTTCGCTTTTCAGGATGTCTAGACTGTGAACAACGGGAAAAGACAGAAGACGAAACGCACGGTCCAAGAGGTTTAAGAGCTTCTGCTCCTCAAGAAGCAGCTCAGCCAAGCCGCAAAAAGCAAAGCGACCGCGGAGATCCTGAAGAAGTCGTCAATGCCGGAGCTCCGGGGGATTCAGAAGACGATGACCGCGATCGACTTCAGCCCGACGCTGATGGAATGGACAAC
This sequence comes from Steinernema feltiae, assembly GCA_007213375.1. Lineage (NCBI taxonomy): Eukaryota > Metazoa > Nematoda > Chromadorea > Rhabditida > Steinernematidae > Steinernema > Steinernema feltiae. The sequence goes on along the minus strand of MQUG01003704.1, from coordinate 772 downwards.
GCACCTCTTCCTCGAGGCCGTCCGCTATCTCGAAGCTCCAAGCACGGCCACAGTTCACAAGTGGAAGAACGCGATGCTGTTCATCCACGAACGCATGAATACGCCACGGATGGCGTCGCGCATCACGGGAAGTATCAAGCCAGTCCTAAAAATCACTTTTGGATTGTGTACGTGATAGAATTCTTTATCTGACAGAAAATTAGGTACACATTATCATAACCTACAGATAGAGCTACTCATCAGTCAGAGCTAAAACAAAAATTCAGAATGATAGAAAACAAATAGTTACATTGTAAAAGGAATGTCGAATGGTGGAATAAGATGATAGAAAACGTTTGATGAATCATGCAGTGTTCGAATCTGATTTTGTTGCTTTTTGTTAATCTCAATCTCAATGAAAAAAATCGCTAATAAATAGGAAGTAAATACCCATTTCACACAGTCACGTGTTTGTGCTCGTGCTCTGGACGGACGAATGAGAAAAGAAGGTTAGCAGATGTGGTGGTTCAGATGGGGATGGTGCACCACATAGTAGTAGTGAGATTACGCGACACGTTTAGCTCTCGCGGAGTTGCGGAACAACAGCGAACGAAGAAAGAGACGATTGTTTTGAGATACATGGTAGTTTGTGCGTTTGTGTGTGTCTGGCGGTATTGAATGTGTGTGTGTGTTGTTGTTGTAGAGGAGCACTTTAGGAGGGAGAGAACTTGCGGCGGCGAGAACGTCTGGAAATCTTTCATTTCTTCGGCGCAGGTGGAGGCTCCGCGAAAGG